>OX328128.1:41992354-42113683 GCA_946811695.1 Gonocerus acuteangulatus | reverse complement strand
GTATGCTCGGCGGAAAGCGGATGGCCTCCATGGGTTGCAGTACTAATTTATGGAAAAATAAAGCAAATAAACGTTGTCAGTAACTGACCATATTAGCATAAATATGGTTTAGCGATGACTAAACTGATAAAAAAAGTTACAAAAAAGTGTCCGCTGGCGTTCGCGCATGCACGGTGGCTATGTTCGTACATGCATGTGATTATATAGCGCTGTATTTCTCACAGCTCACGGTAAGCTTTTTAGGCTACCGTCCAGCCTCACTGGCTGGCAAGGAAATAATAATAAGGAAGAAGCCGGCGTAATACAGCACTATACAAAGAAGAAACTTTAATATATATATATATATATATATATATATATATATATATATATATATATAATATTTCCTTTTTCTATTAAATTTCACGCTCTTTACTGTGTTTTTAACGTTTCATTGAACCAAGACAACAAAGAAAAACCATCATAAAATAGGCAGTTTCGTCAAAACCTGTGTGTGTGTGTGTGTGTGTGTGTCTATATATATATATATATATATATATATATATATATAAATTCTTTTTTATCCTAGGAGGCATGGGGTCATAAAGCAGTCTTCCTTTATTATACTACTTTATTTATTATATTTTGGGTCATCTACAAGAATAAATAATATATATATATATATTTATATATACATATATATATATATATATATATATATATATATATACATATATATATATATATATATATATATATATATATATATATATATATACATATATTATACAAACACCAAATTAGAACGAGCGGGGTTTTCTTGACCTTTGGTTATGACATAGAGCCTTGTCGTTTCCCCGACAAGGAAGAAACCCGCTAATGGGTCCGATTCCTGGAGGATCCTTCCACCCAGATATTGTAGGAAGGAAGAGAAGACAGGATATTGACTGGGGAATCTTCCCGAGAAGCCTCAAGGCTACAATCAATCCTTTGTAATTGAACAATTAAAGTCATCCCGAACTCGTTCCTCCTCCTCACTCCCTCAGGGGATCCGTTGTCGAAAGGTATTTAGACAATTATTATTTCCTCTTAGGATCTATCCAGCATCTTGGAAATACTACATTGTTCCAACAAACCGTCATGAGAGTTTTGAACGCCAAGAAAATACCCTTTTAGTAGTCAACAAATTCACATCCTAACCCAACAAACGCTTCCATCATTTAGTGACACGTGGAGGTTGTTGAAGGTTAACCTCAAATTGGCCAGAAAACTAATATATTTGGGTTTGGATTAGCAATAATGCTTTCGGGAAAAATTGAAACTAGATTTCGTACAATATACTTTTTTTTTTGTTTCTATCAATAATTTTTGGTAGTTTTTTTAGCTCAATCGAACATTCTTTGTATAGAGCTGAATTAGGTTGTATTCGAACATTGAACTGCTTAACCTAATAAAATTATATACCAAACATACAGGATAATGGCAACAACTAATGATAATTCTATGCAACAACTTTGAATATCGGATACAACATAGCCATTACAAACGATTGCATATGCTCATTGTCGAGAAAAGTTGATCCATAAGGAGTGAGAGTTTAATTTAATTTATCTGGGCCAGTTCAGGTAAATTATGATGTTAATATATTGGGCATCATTTTTGTTTTCATGCAACTTGCAATTACGTAATGTTGACAGCTAAAAAGAAAGCTTTGCTAAATATAAGCAGTCGGTTCATTTACTCGAACGTAAACAACATGATCGCAAATAACCACGCAACGATTAAACAAATAAAAACAAAATATGCAAATTTCGATGGTAAAAATGTCCACGCTCATTTCTAACTACTATGTTGGCGTAATCAGAAGCATTTCGTCATATGCAGTTAACAGGTTAATTATCCTTTACCCATCATTTAGAGAAATATTTTATGAAAATCAGCAAAGTCGATCCATTATGAATGTAAACTTGCATTCATAATGGATCGATTTTTGCTGATTACCCAACAATTAGAGAAATATTTTATGAAAATCAGAAAAATCGATACATTATGAATGTAAACTTGCATTCATAATGGATCGATTTTTGCTGATTACCCAACAATTAGAGAAATATTTTATGAAAATCAGAAAAATCGATACATTATGAATGTAAACTTGCATTCATAATGGATTGATTTTTGCTGATTACCCATCAATTAGAGAAATATTTTATGAAAATCAGCAAAATCGATACATTATGAATGTAAACTTGCATTCATAATGGAACGATTTTTGCTGATTACCCATCAATTAGAGAAATATTTTATGAAAATCTGCAAAATCGATCCATTATGTCTGCAGCCGAATTTTTAATTTGCACACAATATATCGTGGTCGTCCTATGAGAATTATTTATTGTAAAAGCGATTCGGATAGGCGTTTCCTATGGGACGTGATGTTTGTTATCTTTCTATAAACTATCTGTAAAATTTCGAAACAAGAAAAATTATAAATAGGCCCACCACTCTTACGTATAATTGTGGGCTTCTTCGCCAATGTAGATCCTTTCTTTCTTCAAGGTTTAGTACCAAGTTCTCTGGAGGTTCCCACCCTTAAATAATGCCAACGTGCCGGTGGCTCTTGGCTTCAGTGAACTTAGGTGGACTAGAACTATTTCAATTTCATTCAAATATTTAAGGCTGATTGCTTACCGGAATCTGTAACTAGTTTACTTATTCGAGTATTCAATGATAAATGTATTATATAACATTATTTTTAATCCTGCAATGTTCTTTCCATTCTGCTATTTCCATTCTCAAGACCCATTAGGTTATATATTCAAAAGACGTCTAAAAGTCTTCTAAGGATTTAATAGCTTGGAGCGTTTAAAACTTTAAGAATACTCCCTCAGATTTCAATTACTGTATTTCCCCACCCTTCCTGAAGATGTAAAGAGTTCCGTACAAGAGTAAATCGTAACGAAACTTCATTCCAACAATTATCTCCGAGCCCTGAAAAGATCTGATGAAACCCGACGAAATTTCGGAGCCACCCCATGACTTTTAGCTTCCAGGAGTTCCAGGTGAAACCAGATCACGTACCCACGTTCCTACTAAGGATAAGCCTCGCTGTGAATCCGTAGCGGCTTCCTGGATAAAAAGAGAACGAAAGAGTGGAAGATGAAAAAAAAAATGTCAAAAAAAAATGAGAAAAAGAGAAATAAGAGGGGATATGAGAAAAAGTTGTGCGGATAAAGTGGTCGGAGTATAAATAGGGTGGGAGGTTATCGGCTATAATAAAGGCCATATTATTCCCGCCGAACCGCAAGGAGGGTGAAACTTTGCTCTCGATACCAAGTCTGAATCTTTTATTATTTAAATATTTTTTTTGCGCGGGAACTGATATGAAAAAGTAATTTATTTATGGAAACCTATCCGTAAAAAAAATTAAATCAAGCACTAAAATAGTAAAATAATTAAGATATTTCTTTAGAGGAAATGTTAATATACTAAAAAGCTCAATACGAAGAGCTGTATGACTATATTACGCCACATCCCTAAGAAATGAGATTAAAACAAGCTGCATAAAAACAAATGTGTCTCGTTTTTTTTATTAATAATAATATTAATTAATATTTTATTCCTTTTTGTTCCGAAGTAAACCAAAACTTCTAAAGAACCGATTTCACTTTTTTTTACTAATATTCCTTATTCGGTTGCGCATGGTATCTACTAAGGTTTGTTGCTAGTAAATAAAATTAACGGCTGTTTAACGAAACTAAATAATGAGGTTCAGATGTAACCCCTCATTCCTAATGTATCGATTTAGTTTATTTTCACAACACATTTTGATTTTCCAGGTGCCCTTCTTATGTATTTTTTTAACCTTTTTGGAGAATTGTGGGAATAACTAGAAGTTTTGTTTCAGTTTCTAGGAACAGACGAATTTAATTAAATATTTTTGAAACGTTTGACATTTTTGTAAACTAAAATATATTAGTTTTTGTCAAAATTAGGGGTGGAAGAAGTATACGAGAAAAAAAATGTGTTTTACAGATGTGAGCAACTTTTGTTTTCTTATCTTTTCTTAAATCTCTCGAAAAGTGTTTAACAATCGTGGCAAGTGGAAGGTAACAATTCGAAAGCTCTGAAAATATCCAACAAAATATATATATTTTTTGATACGACGATCTCAATCGGAAACAAATGCGTATATTTCGAAAATAAAGCCTTGATTCTTGTTGTCTTTATTTGTATAATAAAATATTTTGGTTTCTTATTCATTCTAGCAGTAAATCGATCTGTAAATAAAACTGGATGGGAAAAAGCTTTAGGAACTTTGTATTGTTTGGTATTTTTCATAGAGCTTCGTTGAGTCAAAACCGCAATTAATTTGCTTCTATCAATATCCTGTGCATAGTGCTCATTTAGTCCCTCATGATTTCACTTTTCTTGGAGATTTCATTTCAGTAGACTTTTAAATTTGTTTAATTGGAAAATAAGTTTATAATGTAACTTCTACGGGAAAAATAGCAACAACTTTAAAAGATCAAAGAACATTGGCAGTTTTCATTTTAAGTTTTCTATCTAAATCCTAATGGCAATAAAGATTATATGGAAACTATTATTATGTAGTTTTACGATTCGGAGATGGTAATGTTTAATAAATAATTATGCATTTTTTCTTAAACCTTCTAAAGAACCCACGTTCATTGCCGATTATTATACATGCGCATCAAACCCAAATGATGGGGGAAATCTCTCAACGATTTCGGAGTCTGGCCAATATAACCCATTCTATATATAAATATGCTATTCTATATATAAAGTTTGCTAAACGCTAATAGCCAGGAAACAATTGTGATTTAGCATCAACCGACCACAGGTCAGAATGTATTTACAGAAATATCGTGGAATACATTTCCATAATTTATACAAAGCATTATAAATAGCTGACTAAAGTGAGATTTTGTATTGGAAACGAACAACATGTTGTTACAAAATTAAAAATCAAGCCAATTAGAGCGTGTATTTGTGACCAACTATTTATCGAAATTAATTCTTAAGAAAGGTGGTTAGTTCGTAGTGGTTAGCTCGTTCAAATTGTTGAGCCTTTCCTATGTAAATACAACATCTAAATAAAAAATACACTATTATCAAATTTATTCATCTATGACCGACTACATCCACGATGATAATAAATAATTAGATTATTCTTTAGAATTAACAGCCGCTTTCTAAAGATACTTGCTAGTAATATACGTTTACTGATTCTTTAAATTATTACCATTTTATGACCTATTTACGCCCGAGTTTCAATATAAAATGAAGAATTTTTCAGCATTTACAAAATAAATATTTCTTACAAAGCCAAGGTACTTTACTAGGTTTTACCTTCTTCTTTCAAAATAATTTTAGTTTTCTGTTCTACATTAAAAATTATGGCCTGCAGACTATCGCCCGTAAAAAAAAGAGGGTTTCCGTTCGTCAGACACAGCGTCGCCATTTTATTTTTGAAAAATCAGATTTTTTTTGTTAGGTACTTTAGCATCTTTGTTATTCTTAAGTTGGCAAAAATGACTTAGATTTTGATCACGTAAAGTAGTATTACCCCTTGAATTCCTTGTTCTATCTTACTCTCCTGTATTCTATGTACTGAGCTACTGAATTATTGCAGTTTTGCTGAACAGTATACGAGAGATATTGTGGTTTTGACCGGACAAAGCACTGTCCGCTAATTAACAGACGAGATCTGTGAAAATGTCATTTTAATTTTCGCCGATACTCGTCGTTGTGAAACATTATCCAGCATTGATGTTTTACCTTCCATTTCCAAAATGAAGGCAATGTTCCCACTCTCGGATGCAGCATATTTAACTCATATTATTCCACTGAATCTCATTTCAATCAGGAAAATATTCACTAGCACATGAGATGAAATAGTACCTCTAATTCTACAATGATCATGTTTTAATTTGGTATTATTTCTAACCATAAAAACTATAAACAAATATTATTATTTGTACTACTAAACAACAAAGAATAAAAAACATTATCGAAAATTACGTCACGATATTTTTTGTCGTAAAAAATTAAATAAGCATTCGAGCGTTTATGTTCCACTTACTAGTTTCCCAATCAGTACCGAAATATTGAAGATAATATACGAAAACCCTGAAACTACTCATGTATGTTAATAAATTGTTGTTGTTTTTTTTTTTTTTTTTTTTTTAATATTTCCTTAACTGCAAACGTATCCAAAATTTAAATATCTTAGTTTGGATAAATATCAAACATGTAACCGTAAAATGGGGTAACATTAGTATCCCAAAAAAAACATAAATGTGAAATAGAGGCCAAGTTCCTGCCCCCACGAAGAAACACTCCCTTCCTCAAAAATATCCCCTGCTAAAACCCCCCCAAAACGCCTAACCATTCTACACTATAAAAAGTAGTATGAGTTGGTGTATTGATTCAACCAAAAATATTTGCCAATACAAGAGATGATACAAGAAAGAAATATCCAAGTTCATTACTTGGAAGACCTCATAGTTACTTACTAAGAACAGTAAAGACACTTCAACTGACCTTTAAAAACAACAATAAAAATACTTATATCCAGTTACTAAAATATCACTTTCCTCAACCAGGTATATTCATAAACTTGGCAATGTTTAGTTTTTCTCTAAAGATAATTTCGGCACAAAAAAAACATTGCCAAGTTTAAGAATATACCTGGTTGAGGAAAGTGATATTTTAGTAACTGGATATAAGTATTTTTATTGTTGTTTTTAAAGGTAAGTTGAAGTGTCTTTACTGTTCTTAGTAAGTAACTATGAGGTCTTCCAAATAATGAACTTGGGCATTTCTTTCTTGTATCATCTCTTGTATTGGCAAATATCTTTGGTTGAATTAATACACCAACTCTTACTACTTTTTTAGAGTGTAGAATGTTAAGGCGTTTTTGGGGGGTTTTAGCAGGGGATATTTTTGAGGAAGGGAGTGTTTCTTTGTGGGGGCAGGAACTTGGCCTCTATTTCACATTTATGTTTTTTTGGGGATCTCATTACTTTTTACTCATTACTCATTACTTTTTACTAAGTATTAAATAGAATTTGGTTGCCGCATACCTACTGGCTTTTGTACTTCATATAAAACCAGGGTGTTTGGATTCTGCATAAGGTTCTCCTTACTGCTTGATATTTGATACCAATAATCAACCTACATACATCTAATCACTAGACTAGAAAAGTTAGAAGCTCTTCCAGATTACATTACTCTAGAGGTCAAATTGATTGCTCTCTTAACTAAACTATTACACTGTAAAACACAGGAACCTTATCCCGAGGATAAAGATCACAATAGAGAAAGTGCAGAAGGCCTTCAAGAAAAATATAAGAACAAAGACGATACATTTTGGGTTTGTGATCCTAAACTTTGTAATTTAGATGGCTCGACTTTGAAAAACTTAGTATCTGCTTTGAAGTATATTATGCAGTGAACCCCTACGACTTTATTTACTACATTTAAGAAAGAAGTCACAACTGTTTTAGTTAACATGCGTCGACATGTTTTTTAAAACATCAAATATAGGTTCTCCTTACCAAGACGATTCATTTGATACCCCACATGATGGGTTTCAGAAGGAATGATGGTATTTCGATGGAACGAAAAGTAGAAAACGTCATAGGTAATATGACACTTCCGTATCAAGACCTACCTGCGTGCCAAGTTTGGTAAAAATAGGCCAAACGGTGTGAATTTTAATAAGGAACAGACATACAGACAGACAGCTGAAAGACCTTTTTTACCTAGCCTAGTGCATTCCCCGGACCAAAGCCTACCTGTGTGCCAAGTTTGGTCAAAATCGGTCAAATGGTGTGAATTTGTGTAAGGAACAAACATGCAGACAGACAGCTGATAGACGATTTTGACTAGCCTATGACACTGCCCGGATAAAGACCGATATGCGTGTCAAATTTTGTCGAATTCGGTCAAACGGTGTGTATTTGTATAAAGAACAAAAAGACAGACAATTCATTTGATACCCCACATCATGGGTTTCGGACGGAATGATGGGTTTCCGAAGGAAGTATAAAACTGGCACGCCCCCGCCCTGGAAGCGGAGACAAACACAACTTTTCACGATTTTTCGATTTTTTTCCTTTAATAACGTCTTCATATCTATCTTCATGCAAAATTTCAAGTCTCTAGCATCATGGGAAGTGCCTAATAATTTTGATGAGTGAGTGAGTGAGTCCTATAAATCCCGATTTTCGATCGCTTATATCTCAGAAACTATTCAATGTAGAATTATGAAAATTTCCAGTTTTACTCACATCTAGTAATATAGTATTATACTATAACCTATCTATTATACCTACTATCTATTCTACTGTGTAAAATTTCATAACTTTATCTTTACCTGGTTGAAAGTTATGAGAGGGTAAAAATCGGCTCTAAGACCGCCTGTAATATACACACAGTATGCTTAGGCCGGAACTTGGCCTGGCGCACTACCGTGCGCCTAGATATTGTGGTGAAATTAGTACAAACGTATATAGCTAGGATATTTTATTTAACTGATACCAAAGGATCGAACTTTACCCAAAGAGTGCGAACTGGCAAATATAATTGTCTTTCGCTCTCAAAGTTTGCACCAATTTGGCCTCATTGTACTAATGTGACCTTATTTTACCGTACTTTTTTTCTATTCTCGAAATGTAGAAAAAAGGTTTGATCCCTTTTCATAGGTTAACAACCTATAAAACGTTTACCTAGAAGCCTATAAACGCACAATGCCGTAATCGCTACAAATTGTTTGACACGGATTTCGCAGAAAACCCAGTGTTCCTGTGGGTAGATTCTGCAGGTTAAGGAAATATAGGTTTTAAATCAAACAAAGAATTTGTTTCCTAAAGTTGATCAAAATCGGACCATTTTGGAACAGCTAGAGAGCGAACACACAAAATGTGCGGTCGATAATTTGTGTATTATTCTTATTTTTTATTTATTCCCCACCTTTGTTGGCGCAAAGTAATCAATATTCCTTTATCGTTGTCAATATATTTAATAAAATGCCAACGGCCATAACCATGGTTGGCCGGATGTGGCCAGTAGCTGAATGGGTGACCGACCACGTGCTGCTGCCATCATAAAAGGGTGGCAATCTGTAGATCGCCCGGCGTTTATAGCCCAGATGTTGATACGCCACAAGAAAAAAAAAAATGCGAAGAGTCCCAAACTGCTTCAACTAGCAAAACGATCACTGTCCCTAAAGTTCCGTCTATCAAACTGTCTAGTTAAAAATCCTTAATGGAAGCTGGTCTGAAATCGAAGGTTAAATAGGAGTTGGGATTTCCTCAATCGACCTCACAATTTATTCTAGACATTAGTTAAGGAAAAGCCTCTGATATAAGGCCGAGAGTCTTCCTCGTCCACCGGGCTGGAGGTCACGAATTGGCTTATTTGTCTTTAGAGTGTTCCAACTAAAGGCATTCCAAATTGGATTCAGTTTCGGTTTCAAATAGCGTTCTCCATTAAATTCAGGTGTCATTTTTCATACGCAGACAACGTACTTTATCTTTAACGTACTTTAAAATGAATCCTTAGGGATAGAAATGGGCTAAATGAATCGATCTTTTAAAATATCGATATATCGATTATCTTTAATATTATCGCCAAACTTTTAATGAATCGATCTATCTACAATCGTTTCAAATTTCAATCAGGCTTTAGGTTACATTTTTCCAAGTCATAGACTGTTATCATCATGAAAGGAGGGGCGGGGATGTTTTGGAAAAAAAACCTGTCACCTAAAGAAACCCAATGGTGGCCATAAACGTTGGCCACTTACCTCAAGGATTTTCTTACACCCCGCGGTCTGTGAAGGTTTGGTTGCCTTGGGACCAGGAAGCATATCTTCTATCATAGACCTAGCAGCCAGTCACCAGATGCGGGCCACCACTCGCCGGCCGTCGGGCTTTGTCTTTGCTTTCGATCCTACCAACGGATCGACCAAGAGGCATAAATGACCCAATAGTGGTTGAATTTCCGTTAAATATTAATTAAAAAAAATTCTCGAATGTGAATCGATTTGTATTGAAATGAAATACGAATTTCTTAGGTAATTGTAAGTATTCGTGAAATCGATCCATATCGTAGATAGATCTTCTGAGCCTAAAATTTTGTTCTTTTGAAACCGATCTGAACTCTCCGATCTATTTTGCTGATTTTGCTAATCGATTCAAAAGATCTATTCATATTCGAGAATCACCCATCACTACTTAGGGCATAAAGTGCGAAATCTAAACAATAAAGTCCGACTCGCAGGAACTGCCTCATCTTAGCGCGGTTCCGTTCTTATCCCTAGTCTAATTTCGATTAAAATAGAAGCAGTTATTATTTTGTTGACAGGAGATCGTTGACCGTTGATGATGCAAGGTAAGGATTGTCCGGGTTCGGTCACTGCTACTTAATAATACATACCCCATATGTGTATGTATGTGGGCATATATATGTACATGTGTGTGCGTGTATATGTGTATGTGTATATGCTTTTATGTGTATGTGTATATATATATATATATATAATATATATATATATATAATATATATATATATATATATATATATATATATATATATATAAGACTGGTGGAACCAAAATAATAGCTGTCGGGGTTCTGTCACTGCTACTTCGGTCACCCTTCATCAGGGCTGTAAATACAAGTAAGACATATTTAACACTAATATATGCACATATCTATGTAAATATACCAAACATATATATATATATATATATATATATATATATATATGTTTGGTATATTTACATAGATATGTGCATATATTAGTGTTAAATATGTCTCACTTGTATTTACAGCCCTGATGAAGGGTGACCGAAGTAGCAGTGACCCAACCCCGACAGCTATTATTTTGGTTCCACCAGTCTTGAAAGGTAGGATTTACAATCTTACCTGGAAGGGTCGGCAACACTAGAAACCGTCCCGCTAGTTACAAGGTCTTGGAATCTTGGAACCTGTTTTATTTTCGAATACATTATCCAACTATAAGCAATTAAAAAATAACAAGGAATTAAAAACAGACAAAAAGAACAGTTCGAATAAGCGAAATCAATTACTTTAAAGCTTTAAGCTCTTATTTCTCCGATTGTCATCGCCTAATCAAAACTTTCATTAGAACCTTTTATGTAGAGCATTTAATAGGCTTTCTAATGGTAATCTTCCGTCTACCAAGATTTTCAACCGTTTTCGAGATATTAATGAAAGTTCCCAAAATTTACATTATTTCTAGCAGCAGAAAATTGGTCTCATTTTTCATATCCTGTTTTACACACAAAATTTTCCCAACATAAGAAATTACAAAAATATAAAGCAATAAAAAACGAAGGGAAGGAGACAAAAATTACAAAAAGAACGACAAAAACCCGTTCATAAGAACAAAACAGACGTATTTGAAGTTTTAAGCACTTATTTCTCCGATTGACATAACCTAATCAAAAATTAGAATCTTTTTTGTAGAGAATTTAGTAAGCTTTCAAATAGTTTCTATCCACTTACCACGATATCCCAGCCGTGTTCGAGATATTAATGAAAGTATACGAAGTTCCCAAAACTTTTCATGTCTGTTCATAAAATATTTTATTCTAACCCTTCCTTAACTCCAAACGTAACAAAACTTTCAACATATTAGTTTTAATGAAAGTAGAACATGCAGATAATGTTTCAACTGAATCCCGTAATTCTAAGTACCCAAACCAAAAACGGTATTCAAAAACTATTTTTCCAATTTTCTCAAAAACGGTTAAAGCTATCGCCTTGAAAATGGTTCCATTCGTTTTCTCAGCCCAAGAAGCCTATAAAAAGAGTACTTACAAGCTTATGAACTCAAAAACGTAAGCGTTACGATTTTTTTTGCGCGAATTTCGCCCCAAATGCCATCTTCCAGTGGGCGGATTTTGCTGGTTAACGAACTTGACCTTTCAAATTGGACGACGGATTTTTGTACGAAATTTCATCAAAAGCGGACCATTCGTCTTCTACTTAGAGAGCGAACAGACAAATATATATACATATATATATATATATATATATATATATATATATATATATAAATAAATATATACATATCAATAAGTCCTGGTACGTCGAGTCGTGAATGTCTAGTTGGTCTTTTCGATATATATATACATATATATATATATATATATATATATATAAATAAATATATACATATATATATATATATATATATATATATATATATATATACACAAATTTGAACCACCGTTATTTTCGGTCTCTAGGGGTTCTGAAACGCGAAATTTTCTAGTCGGCACTTCCGGATTGTTTGATTGTATCAACCTTATAAGCGGGGTTCCTCCCTATGGGGGGAGGGAGGAACCGCGCTAAAAATAAATATCACGATTTGCAATCAATCATCTTTTAATGCTGCCTAAGGTCCTGTTATTTTCATAAATAAATTTAACACTAATGCTCAATTTCCCTATAGAAGAACCCTATATTTTTACAGTTGCTCAATAAATAATAGTCGTTCTAATTAAAAACCCTCTTAATGAAAATTGAGAACTGTCTAAAGACGAATCGAGAATACGAAAATGTATATCTTGTTGTTATAACTAAACAACTAGCAATTTTTTAACTAAATTACATTTTTTGCCATTCATAATAAAGTTTAACCGTAAGCTGAACGATGTTAACTCTATGTAAATGAAGTATCTATTTCATAAGGGGGTGTTAGGACCCATCGCCAAAGTTGCGAAGCCCTTAAAATTAATTAATAAATAAATAAAAAAGTCCGTCGCGCAGGAGCTGCATAACTAAGCACTTTCCTCAGAATTTGGGTAGTGTAGACTGCTTTCCAGAACAATTTGCTTAAAATATCCTACATAAATAAAATAAAAAAAAGTCCGACTCGCAGGAACTGCGTCATCTTAGCGCGGTTCCAGTTTTTTTTTTTTTTTTTTTTTTTTTTTTTTTTTTTTTTTTTTTTTTTTTTTTTTTTTTACGGCACATCTACATCTAGGTCATTAGCGACATCCAGGGTGTAGCGAGGAATTTCACCAGCGAGCCGTGGGATGATAAAATTCCTGCCGGAGGTTGGGAATCGAACCCACCATCTCCCGCTTATGAATCCAAGGCGCTAGCCATTAGACCACGGGAGACCCCGGTTCCCTATTCTCATTTGAAAAGCATAGAATAGAATAGATAATATTTTCCTCGGCCTTTGTCCAAAGGGTTTTATGGCTATACCTGGGGTCAGGTCCGCAAGACACTAGAATCCTCTTCTACCGATACTTCATTTCATACGTTTCAATGAATTGGAAAATATCAAATATTTTCACACATTCCTGTGTTCTTTTACTATAGTAATAATTCTACAGATAAAATCAATTAAAAAATAAAATAAAAAAACCAACAGCATAAAGGCAATTGAAAATATTCAAAAGACGTCATCGAATCTTTCTCTTGGCAAGCTATATTTCTAACAATGAATTGTTTTTCTTATTTTGCCTAATCTGTTTTACTGTAAAATACATTATCCAACTATAAGCAATTAAAAAATAACAAGGAATAAAAACAGACAAAAAGAACAGTTCGAATAAGCAAAATCAATTACTTTAATGTTTTAAGCACTTATTTCTCCGATTGACATCGCCTAATCAAAACTTTCATCAGAACCTTTTTTGTAGAGCATTTAGTAAGCTTTCTAATGGTATTCTTTCGTTTACCAAATTCTCAACCTTTTTCGAGATATTAAGGAAAATATACAAAGTTACCAAAACTTTTTAAGTCTGTTAATAAAATATTTTATACTAACCCTTCCTTAACTCCAAACGTAACCAAAATTTCAACATATTAGTTTTGATGAAAGTAGAACATGCAGAAAATGTTTCAACTGAATCCCATGATTCTAAGTACCCAAACCAAAAACGGTATTCAAAAAATATTTTTCCAATTTTCTCGAAAACGATTAAAGCTATCGCCTTGAAAATGGTTTCATTCGTTTTCCTAGCCCAGGAATCATATAAAACGAGTACTTAGAAGCTTATGAACTCAAAAACGTAAGCGTTACGATTTTTTTGCGCGAATTTCGCCCCAAACGCCATCTTCCAGTAGGATTTTTGTACCAAATTTCATCAAAATCGGACCATTCGTCTTCTAGCTAGAGAGCGAACAGACAAATATATATATATATATATATATATATATATATATATATATATATTTATATATATATATTTATATATATATATATATAAATAAATATATACATATATACATATATATATAACAATTTGAACCACCGTTATTTTCGGTCTCTAGGGGTTCTGAAACGCGAAATTTTCTAGTCGGCACTTCCGGATTGCTTCATTGTATCAACCCTATAAGCGGGGTTCCTCCCTATGGGGGAGGGAGGAACCGCGCTAAAACATGAATAGTTCTCTTTTAAATTTGTAATGAGTAACTGATCAATTATTAATTTGCTTCCAGAGTTATGTTTACACATGGTACCTACTACACTACGTAATAAATACAAAAAACCTCATATTATCGTATTTCGATCTAACGCAGGAACAGGATACAGTCCCTCTAGATACAAAGCGCTCCTTGCGGCGGCTTTGTGAACCTACGTCTGGCGGGCTTTTCTATTGAAATATATTACAAAGTAAACCCCCGCTTTCCGATTGACCGATTCAGCTCATTTTTACAACACTTCTTTCTCATGAGTTACCCACGACGTATACCGCGTTTCGTTTCAATACAGCAGAAATTACGACCGGTATGAGTATATTAGGAATTTGGGTCCAGAGTAAACCCCCCCTTCTAATGAACCGATTTAGTTTATTTTTACAACACATATTTACCTGTGGATTACCACTACGAATACCGAGTTTGTCGAAATATACCAAAAATCACGGTTGGTAGTGGCGAATTGGTATTGTGGGTCCGGAGTAAACCCCCCCCCCCCCTTCTAATGTACCGATTTAGCTCATTTTTATATCTCACTTTTCTCTCTATATTACCACTACGAATACCAAGTTTCGTTGAAATATAACAAATATTACGGCTGACATGGTCAAATTAGTGTTTTGGGTTCGGGGTAAACCCCCCCTTCCGGTGGACCGACTTTGGTGGTCAAAAATTCCGTCATGAGTCCAACCTCAATAGCTAATTTCCTTCGGAGGAAAGTGCTAAAAATAAAGTTAAAAATTCATGATAATAGAAAGCCCACACGACAGAAAGGTATCTCTGGTTTATCATATACACTACGCCGCACAGCAGTGCCAAGGGACATTTCGGGTTTCAAAAAAGGCTACAGGCTCTAAATATTAACCTATTTCAATGCACTTTTTTTGAATGAAAACTAATAAAATCTACAACAATTTCATCTTGTCAGATTTTTGTTTTTTGTTTCCCTTGTTTATTAAATTATGTGTAAATAATTCACAAACGTTTACAATTGAACATAAAATCCTATATTTTTTTTTTTTTCATCTAACTTAATATCAGCACTAATATAGTTGGAATTAAACATTCAAATCCTTATTAGATTTGGAAAAAATCGAAATCTATTTTAAAATCATTCAAAAATCATATTATTTCAATTAATCTCATTGTTAAATTAAGATAAATTTACGTTTTGAAGATGTCAGTCTGATTTTTTTCCAAGTCTAATCAGGATTTAAATGTTAAATTTCAACATTTAAACAGGTGTTTTTCTCTATTACCTCAATTCTAACTCTTAAGATTTATGTAACAATTGTGACATCGAAAACCACACATGAAATATTCGTTTTTTAATAATGTTTCTCAATAAACAACAATATATAAATATATTTCCAGTAAAGGGACTATATGTTTAAATTTTCTGATATAGTTTTGAGGTAAGAAGCTGTCATTCGGCATAACATACGAAATTAAGAGACATTGATATTATTCACGATTAACCCATAATTACGAAGCATAAAAATGAAAACTTCAGGACGAGAATTCAGATTAAATTATAGTTTATAAGATATTTATTAGATGATTAGGATAGCCAAGACAGCGTAAATAGAATTTCTAGTAACAGGATTCAATATAGGATTGTTAAGCTACAAAAATTTAAATCATTCCACCGTGAAAGAATAGTCTTGAAACGTGGACGAAAGCATTCCTCTTCTGGGTGATGGTAGTAAGCTTTGAATTATTATCTGTACACGAAAGATTTATTTACTTCCTAGTGACTCTAAAAGTTATAGCTCTCCAATGTCTAGCAAAAGGAAGTTATTTTAGGTATACTCAGTGTTGATTTGTATGTTTTTGTATGTTAGCTTTCAATATGACGTCCAAAGTGGACTGCTCAGCACTGAAAGATGCTAGGGAGCGATACCAAGTCCCAAATGCCCTTAACGTTCTGTTATCAAAAAGAGAAGCTTCTGTGATAAGAATAATAGCATAAGTATTGATTGTATATTCTAAAAACTATATATTATAGTGTCTAAATGTATTTCTTATAGTGTAAATTTATTCATTGTATAAGTGTGTGTTTTAATATTCAGTGTGTCAGTAATTATTGTTGTAATGTAAATAAACAATGGAGGCTTAGATTTAGGTTTAGGCTAGTTCCGAAATATAAGGCACCTAACGCAATTTCTATATAGTAATTTAAGGATTATTAGAGTAATTGAGCAGGTTCTAGCTAAATTTGGTTTATATAAAAAAAGGCATCATATCTTAAAAATGAAACAATTTTCCGTTGCTAATGATACTAGCAGTCGAAGCTCCAAAAAAAAAAAAAATTATAATGTACACATATCACAAATGACGTACGATTTTTATTACCTAGCCCTGAACGTCAGTAAATTACCTTGATGGTGTAATGACTTTTACGTCCATATTTGAAGAGAGGGGAGATACAGCAGTGGTATCAGCTGAGAGCAGAAGGCTTGTCGTGCCCCCTTGTCATTCACTCATTAATAAACGGAAATGAATGGTAGTACGTCATCTAATTCACTACCATTAATATTCAGAAATAATGGAGCCTTTTCCTCGTGTAATTGGAAATATGTCTCAGCACAGGCAGTCCACATATTTTTATAATTCATAAATCAAATTATTTTACCCGTCTAAAGGGGATGTAACAGGGAATCATTTAGGTTGGTAAATTAATATTTTCTATTGTTAATTTGTTTTAAGGCAGGCTAAAGAGATAGTCTGATCAGTTCTAAGCTGCGGCGCCATAATTTTCCCTTTGCACGTACTCATTCAAGGCTGGGTGTGCCTAAGGGCGGGATGGGACCCCGACGTCAACCCCAATCTACGACACGGGTAGATAAAATATCTATCGTTCGTCCGAGTATCAAATCGGGTCATTCAGAACATGTTTTGAGTGGTTCTACCACTCAGCCGCAGACGGGCATGACTTTAATAAATTATTTTTTATGTAATTTAAATTCGCAATAATTTGCCACACTGACTCAGAATAGGCCATACTCGTTTGACTCACTCGTACATTTTGTCAAGACAGGAAAAACCGACTTTTACCAACTACAATACAGAATTATTGATAAAACATATTACAGCCTGTACACGCAGGGCAAATCTCATGTTATCGTACGATCTGACAGAATTACTTTCTGATCGCAGCCAGTATATTGAAGTACTGATGAAATACCTAATAGACAAACATTTAACACAATAATATTTAAAAAAAAGAAAAGATAATCAAAGCCACTTTTTGATATTGATTTGGCATCATTGACCTGACAACAAAGAACAAAGATCACAAATAACTACATCACAAAACACATGACATTATTTACTGACAATACTGTAATTTAATAATTACTGACTGAATAGCAACATTGAAAAAGTTGAATCACCAAAATGGTGTAAAACTACGAAATAAATTTTAAAAAAATTGCAGTAAAATAATTAATGCATTTTTTAACCTACAACATTAAAATACGTTTCTGACACACTTTTACTATTTAACTCTCATTGACAATTTTTTTATTAAACCAGTTAAGTATTGTTATAATTGGCTTGGCCTACCCTGAGCGGGAAACTAATAATTCTTCTATTCTGTTGCACGAAAACCTTTCCAGCAGTTTGTTTTCTGTAGTGTTATACGATAATTGTTGTAATTTTTCCTCAGCAATTTCGCTGGGTCCCATATTGTTACCGACACGCTGCCAATATATAGGGACTGGTTTGTTAAATATATATATATATATATATATATATATATATATATATATATATATATTTGTTGTAGGATATGAGTTACTAATGAATTTTCACTCTAAATGTTACTTTATGAGTGTACTGACCTTACTGAATCCGCACATAATACTTTATAATTAATATCTATTTATATTTTTATATTTAATTATAATGGTTTGCGTATTCATGCCCTGATGATTACATATAGGTTTAATAGAGCCATATTATTCCGTCAAAAAGATATTATACCAAATAAATATTTAAGCTCAAGGGTGTGCTACGAAGGAAACAAAACGCCATAAGAAGTTTATCCTGTAACATTAAGGCGGCCGAAAAGAAATTCTCCAGAGATTCGGTTAGTCCGGAAAAACTGTGATCGGATTATGGTCCCGGCAGGCGGTCTGAGGGAAAATTGGAAAAATCTGTCCTTCCCCTCCCAATACCTCGGCCTAAGGTATTCAAATACGAATCAACGGTCCTGGATATTCCTTTCATTTCTTCTTCTTCTTATTCTTCCCTAATGAAACCTCGTTATTTATTCTTCAAGATCTTGGTCGGTGTCTTCGGATCCCTTCCGCCTTTCTTGCTTTACAGACTTTTACCCATCCACAAGCTGCTCTCGGGATATAAATCTGAAATATCGACTTTTAATACTTCGCTTTAATTTTATTGTGGTCTTAATAATTTAATACGTTTTTATGATTATATTTCTTCTGGAAATTATTTTAACTAATGACATAACGATTATCGATCAGCTGACTACTTTCCATTTTTTTCAAATATTTAGAAGAAAATATCTGGACGCAAAATTTCAAATCTGCAGTCGAATATTCATTTTTTGCAAAGCATACGCACTTTTTCTTGAAATTACCTTGGTGTATAACAGACCCCGGGTTCGAATTCAGAGATCCTCAAAACCATGGAAGCTCTAGCTATTTCTTCTTAAACGACTTCATTCGAAATTTGAGCTTCAAATGCCCTTCAACCTGACGTGCTGGGGTCAAATGGATACGGATTCGCGAGTCGAAATACATAAGAATATATGTATTGTGACTTTGGAACAGACCCATTTCCTTTATTTTGTGGGCCTATGTTATGAAATATTTATTACTCTATTTGCTTTCTCAGTCCATAAAAAATAATTGGAGCTAAATCTATTCATATAAACACATAATAAAATTTAAATAAGCTTTGCGAGTAAAGTAAATAAAGTATAAAAAGGCATTTAAATAATTGACTCCTATAATTGGCTGCCGAAGGGTTATTTTACGATAAGAGAAAAACTATTATATGAAAAAACAGTAATGGTTGCTATTTAACTCATTTTTTCCAATCAGATTTTTCATCGCCGACACGCAAAGCAATATCTAGATAATACATCACTTGTTAGCTTCACATGAAAAAGCTGCTCCCTCGACAGGTGCTAGACTCGCCCCCAATAACCATAAAGAAAATGAAATAGATAGATCTGAAGTCGACATATCTACAACTCCTGTAGCTTTATGGCCTTGTGCCACGACAACTTAATAGTCAATAAGAGGAGTTTGTTCAAGATCGTTTCGTGAAGCCGATAATATTTCTGAATTTCATTTAATTATCCAATCGTTCTACAAAATTCGTTCTACAACATTTAATGTTGTTTTATTTTGGTTCATTGTAATATTCTTATTCATCGAGAAACTCGGTTTCGTCAGCACACTATAGCCCGTTCAGTTACATGGAACAGTTCTAAACCCGCATGCGCGAAATTCTTAGGGAAATATTTCCACCATTTGCATTTTCATTACAACTACTACTAACTAGCTACTTTAAACTCAAAAGAAACTGATTTAGTCTCGTTTAGGACCAGGGAAAGCTTTGAGAGGTCAGACAAGGGAGATAGTTTTTAATATTTATCAATAGTTAACCAACACTATAGATAAAAATAATTTAAGCTATAACCTGTTCAAATAAATAGTTTAGTTGGATGGAAAAGGGCGTGGTCTATATTCCCTGTGCAAGAAATTGGCGGTAAAAATTCTTTCTATTATTAACAGGATGTTAATAGTCTTAGCTTTGTCTAAGTATTGATGAATATTAGACGCTATTTCCCTTGTCTGACCTCTCGAACACTTCCCTCGTCATAAACAAGATATAATCCGTTTTAGCGCGGTTCCTCCCTCCCCCATAGGGAGGAACCCCGCTTATAAGGTTGATACAATGAAACAATCCGGAAGTGCCGACTAGAAAATTTCGCGTTTCAGAACCCCTAGAGACCGAAAATAACGGTGGTTCTAATTTGTATATATATATATATATATATATATATATATATATATATATATATATATATATATATATGTATATATTTATATTTATATATATATATATATATATATATATATATATATATTTGTCTGTTCGCTCTGTAGCTCCCAGACGAATGGTCCGATTTTGATGAAATTTGGTACAAAAATCTTTCGTCTAATTTGAAAGGTCAAGTTCGTTAACCAGCAAAATCCGCCCACTGGAAGATGGCGTTTGGGGCGAAATTCGCGCAACAAAAATCGTAACGCTTACGTTTTTGAGTTCATAAGCTTGTAAGTACTCGTTTTATATGCTTCTTGGGCTAGGAAAACGAATGAAACCATTTTCAATGCGATAGCTTTAACCGTTTTCGAGAAAATTGGAAAAATAGTTTTTGAATACCGTTTTTGGTTTGGGTACTTAGAATCATGGTATTCAGTTTCTGCAAACATTTTCTGCATGTTCTACTTTCATTAAAACTAATATGTTGAAATTTTGGTTACGTTTGAGGTTAAGGAAGGGTTAGAATAAAATATTTTATTAACAGACATAAAAAGTTTTAGTAACTTTGTTTACTTTCCCTAATATCTCGAAAAGGGTTGAGAATCTTGGTAAACGGAAGAATACCATTAGAAAGCTTATTAAATGCTCTAAAAAAAAGGTTCTAATGAAAGTTTTGATTAGGCGATGTCAATCGGAGAAATAAGAGCTTAAAACTTTAAAGTAATTGATTTCGCTTATTCGAACTGTTCTTTTTGTCTGTTTTTTATTCCTTGTTATTTTTTAATTGCTTATAGTTGGATAATGTATTTGAAAATAAAATAGGTTAAGAAAAATAAGAAAAACAATTTAATGTAAGAGATATGGATTTCCAAGATATAGCTTTTCAACAGCCTAGCGTCCTTCCTAGGGAGGGTTGTTTGTCTTTGATTTTGGTACTTAGAATTATGGGATACAGTTGAAACATTTTCTGCATGTTCGAATTTCATCAACACTAATATGTTGAAATTTTTGTTACGTTTAGAGTAAAGGAAGGGTTAGAATAAAATATTTTATTAACAGACAATAAAAGTTTTGGTAACTTTGTATACTTTCGTTTGTATCTCGAAAACCGTTGACAATCTTGTTTATAATCTTTCACGTATGAAAAAGGTGGAACCATCAGGAATATTTCCCCCCAAAATTCGCGCATGCGGAAGTGAACTTTTCCGTCTATTTAAAAAGGCTATCATAAAACCACATAAGGGTCAAAACACACAAGAAGAACAAAAAAAAATGCAGTCTCCACGTCTGGGCCACTCTGGAGAAGATTCTGTAAAAGTATCTGATTTTCGGCCATTCGCGACACTCGGAAGATAGCGAGGACAGTACTATGCCCTGGCCACCAGTTTCTCACTTTTGCGGTTGCTTATTCAAAAGATTAAAGCCGTGTTGGGCATAGAAATGACACGAGACTCTAAACCAAACCCTTTTAACAGCTACACTAGATGATATAAACCCCCGAGTTTTGGACCCAGGTCCTCTATATATATATATATATATATATATATATATATATATATATATATATATATAAATATAATAATAACTTGGGTCAATATTGGTAACAAGTAGATAGGATTCTTGAAGATTACAACAAAAAATTAAAAAGAACATCCTTAATGTGTAAATTAATGTTTTATGTCTGGAGTACCAATACACGACGAATTTTTAAGTAATTAAAATAGATCACAGACTCTAAATTCTTTCATTTGAAATTCCGTTTGTACCCGAATATTTCTATTCGTGAAATATTCAAGGCCTGCAAAGGATATGTGACGAACTTGCTAATAAATATTTCTTGTTTGAAAGCAATATAAAAAATATATCCATTAAAGGGTAAAAGCTTTTGTGAATTTCTACTTCCATTAGCGAGAGCTTGGTGGTTCAGTTCGTTGCAACTTTTATTTTTTCCATTTATGCTTACACTCACCTTTGTCTTTTGTGAAAATAACATCTCAATTGACCTCTCAGCACCGGAGTTCGGTTCTAGCTGTGGTCGAGTCAACAGCTGCTGCAGGAGCTGAGGAGATCACGAGCTAAGTCTTTAACAATCCTAAATTTCTATTTCTATTTTATTATTTGCTCTACGTGAGATTTACAGTTGTTATTTACTCATACATTTAATACATTTCCAACTACACATAATTTTAAACACACGCGTAAAACGGCTCATAGCCGATTGATAGGCTAGAATGAATAAACCTCCAGATATTAATCCACCAGAAAATAAAAGAAAAAGAACATATAAATTTAGAAATTTTATAACCCATGAAAGCGAATTAGAAATTAATAATAATAAATTCCTACTAGTTAAAAGAACAGATAATGGCACACTACACAAGGTGTCGCCATTTCTCATAAACAAGGTTATTAAGTATGCAGCCGGTGAACCGAAAAATATAAAAAAATTAAAGGATGGCACGATTTTAATAGAAGCAATGAATAAAAGCCAATCGGAAAAAATACTTAGTCTGAAAAACATAGGTAACGAAATAAGTATTGAAGTGACTCCACACGAAAAACTGAATGAGTCTAAAGGTATTATTTACTGCCCAGACTTAGATGAACTAAATGAGGAAACTATAATAGACGAACTGAAGGATCAAAAAGTAAAAATGGTGAAAAGAATTATTTCAAAGAAATTTGGAACCGAGAGGAAGACACATTTATACATTTTAACATTTAGCTTGCCAAGTCTTCCAGATATAATTAGCGTAGGTTTTTATAAATTAAAAATTCGTTTATATGTACCTAACCCCCTCAGATGTATAACCTGTCTTAAATTTGGGCATTTAGCGGAAAATTGTAAAAAAGACCCAGTATGTGCTATGTGCTCTCTTAAAAGACACACAGGATCCCCTTGTACTACTAAAAATCCTTGTTGCGCTAATTGTTTAGGACAACATAATAGTTTTGACACTAAATGTCCAAGATTTATTGAGGAAAAAGAAATAAAAACCTTACAACACAAGAATAAAATACCTTATAATATCGCTAGGCGTACGTATTTCGACCAAAATCCGAGAATAATGACTAGATCATACATAGAGGCACTAAATAAAACAAAGGAATGTGTTGAGTTTGGATGTCAGACTGACATTTCATTTAATAATAAAGCAGAAACTAAGAATGTTAATGTAAACACTAGCAATAACAGCACAACTACTGAAACCTCCCTAACCCACGTGACCCTTCCCAAGCCTGCAGGCTCCGTCCCACCACTCCCCTCTCCAATCCCTTCCCCTCCATCCCTCCCTAGCACCTCTCCCGTCCCTTCCCCTCCTCCCCTCTCTCCCTACGTCACCGGCCCAAGGCCTACTCCTATCTCTCTCCCCACCACTCCTCCTATAGCACCTCACACTTCTACCCCGCGCACTCCTTCACCTGTACACAAAGGTCGGACTCTGCGCTCAATTCCTACCTCACCAAAACCTCAGAAAACTGAGGAAAAATTTCCTAAGACTAGGAAAGCTAAGAAAAATAAAAACATAGAGGATCTTAACATGGAATTAGCTTAGACAGATAATGAAAAATAAGAAAACAAAAATTATGTATATGTTTTTCTATTCTCCAAATATTTTCATATATATTTTAAATACATTTTCTACTCCTCTAATTAAACATAAGCTTAATTTTAATCATGATACGTTTAACATTTATATTAAGTACCATAATCATAAACTGTTAGTTTTATTGGCTAATCTAATTGTAAACCAACGTACAACACTTCTCTCCAAATATTACTCCAATGCCGAGTCTAAGCTAGGGAAAAGCAGCTGGATAACCCAACTAATCCGCAATTATGTCTATCATCTCATGGAACTGTAATGGTGTACAAACACAATTTGAAGAACTGAAAATCCTCCTCAGCGACCAAAATCCAGCCGTTATATGCCTACAAGAAACACACCTAAATCCTGACAAAAATTTTAATTTAAAACATTTTAATGTCTACCGTAAAGATAAAATCACAAACAATAGGTCTTGCGGTGGTGTACTTACTGCTGTTCTCAAAGACTACTATTCTGAACCTCTTAACATCCAAACCAACCTTCAGGCAGTAATTACAAAAGTTAATCTTCCATTTCCTATAACGATTTGCAACTTGTACCTTCCGCCAACCGAACCTATTGACGAGCCAGCACTAACCAACCTAATAAATAGCCTACAGGCCCCTTATATAGTAACCGGCGACTTCAACGGTTCCCATCACTCTTGGTCTCCATCGCCGACTAACAGCAGGGGAAACATTATAAGAAGAATCATAGACACCTGTGATTCAATACTTCTAAATACAGGAAAAACAACTTATATCAGCCCAGCATACGGCACCTCTTCATCCATAGATCTCACAATAACCTCGGCTGGTTTATCAATTCAATATACATGGAACACACTTGAAAACCAATACGGCAGTGACCACTTTCCTACTATCCTTCAACCAACAAGATCACTCCCACCCATAGAGAAGAGCCCTAAATGGTTAATAGAAAAAGCAGACTGGGTCACATTCTCAAACAAGTTGGAATTTTCCATGAACGACTTGCCAACTGAAACAACCAGTATGGCTAGAACATTTACACAAAAATTAATAGTAGCAGCAGAACAGACTATTCCGAAAACCAGCGGACTACCAAAGAAAAACTATACTCCTTGGTTTGACGACGCCTGCCGCCAAGCTATCAAAAGTAAAAACAAGGCTCTAAAAGCATTCCAGAATAACCCAACCACGCAAAACTTAATACGCTACAAACAAGAAAAATCAAAAACTAGGAGACTTGTAAAACAGAAGAAGAAAGAGTCATGGATTTCATACGTAGAATCTATTAATATAAATACCCCTATAAGAAAGGTCTGGCAGAAGGTACACAGCATATCTGGCTCAAAATATGTTGACACTCCTGCTCTTAAACACCAAAATCTCATCATTTCAGACCCACAAGAACTGGTGGACATATTCGTAAATAAATTCTCAAGCATTTCAAGCACGGCAACAGACTTAGAAGAAGAAATAAAGTTCAATACTATAAGTTTCTTAGATGAAAACCTAAACCAAGCCCACATGCGTATAAACTACAATAGCCCAATATCATATAACGAACTAAATTCAGCAATAGAAGATCTTAAAACCTCATCCCCAGGCCTCGACGAAGTACACAACATGATGATCAAAAACCTGCCACCGCAAATTAAAACAATACTCCTCGATATGTATAACAAAATATGGGACACGAGTGAAATACCGAGTGACTGGTTAGAAGCTCTTGTAATCCCTATACCAAAACCCGGAAAAGATAAACTCCAAATTGACAATTACAGACCTATTTCTCTGACCAGCTGCCTCTGTAAACTACTCGAGAAAATCATCAGCAAACGCCTATTATGGACTCTAGAGAAATGTAACATTCTATCCCCTGCTCAATGTGGATTCAGGAAAGGAAGATCCACCATAGATCACCTCGTGACCCTCGAAGCTGAAGTCCTAAACACATTCGTCGAGAAAAAAGAAGCAATAGGCACATTTTTCGACTTCGAAAAAGCCTATGACACCATTAGAAGAAGCCAAGTTCTAAAGCAACTCTCAGAATGGGGCTTCCGTGGACGACTACCGAACTTCATCAAATCCTTTCTCCAGAAAAGATACATCAGAGTCCGAATTGGCAACAAAATCTCCTCAAGAAGGCGTATATTTAACGGCGTACCCCAAGGGAGTGTTCTTAGCTGTGTACTGTTTGCAATAGCTATCAACTCTATAGTAAATGAAATCCCACCTACTATTAAAACATGCTTATTTGTGGACGACCTGATGATATTTATCAGATTCACAAATATCCAATGGGCTACCAGACTACTCATGAAAACCATTTACAAACTCGTTAGATGGGCCGAGTTAAACAATCTGAGGTTCTCAACAAATAAAACCAAATGCATTCTCTTCTCCAAGAAAAGAATCCCAAGTATAACGCCAAACCTTGCACTAAATGGCCAAGATATTTTATTTGTAAACGAAACTAAATTCTTAGGAGTGATTGTAGACAAAAAGCTAACCTGGCTCAGCCATATAAAATATTTAAGAGAAGAGTGCTCGAAAAGACTTAACCTTCTAAAAGTGTTAACCAAAACTACTTGGGGTGCCGATAGACACTCACTCCTCATGATTTACAAAAGCCTAATACAGTCTAAAATAGACTACGGCAGCACTGTATACTACTCTGCAAAAACAAACCACCTCTTATACTTGGATTCTATTAGCCACGCAGGAATCCGGCTGGCTACAGGTGCCTTTAGGACGAGTCCTATCACAAGCCTCTGCGCAGAAGCCGGTGAGCCTCCTCTTTTTATCCGACGTCAACAGTTAATAAATTCATATATTTCTAAAATACTCCACCAGCCGACAAATCCTACTTACAAATATATCTTTGAGCCTAAACATACAGAATTATACCGTGATAAACCACGCCAACCAGCACCTTTGGCTATCCGACATAAAAATGTAATAAGCACCCTACCAAGATCTATTATCAATGTAGAAGATCTTGAAGCACCCCCATGGAACATAAGTGTACCTCAAGTTGATTTCCGGCTAACTAAGATCAGCAAAGACAGCCCCAGGGAAGAAAAAATAGCAAAGGCTAATGAACTTCTACAACAGCATAGCTTCAGAAAAACCATTTATACTGATGGTTCAAAACAAGGGGACAATATAGGGGTAGCAATGGTCTGCAACAATATAGTGCGCAAACAAAAACTTAACCCACTTGCCACCATTTTTACAGCCGAAATGCAAGCAATATGTCTTGGCCTGTACTATGCAATATCATCCGAGGATCAAGACTTCATTATTTGCACAGACTCCCTCTCTGCACTGAAAAATATAGTGAAAAGGAAAAACCAAGGGCCCATATTCCTAAAAATTCTTCATTACATCAAAATGCTAGAAAATCAAGGAAAGACAATAACATTTCTCTGGCTACCTTCTCACTCTGGAATTTTAGGAAATGAAAAGGCGGATCAGGCAGCTAAAGAAGCAGCACTAATGAACTCACCACCAATTGACGTTCTAGAACCGAATGACATCAGGCTTTGGCTTAAACAACAAGTAACCTCAGCGTGGGAAGACATGTGGAAAGCTGAACCATGCAGCAATAAGCTACGAACCATAAAGGATACGACAAGAAAATGGGATAGCTCAAAACGTGCTAACAGGAGGGAAGAAGTGGTTCTTACCCGCCTGAGAATTGGGCACACAAATTTGACCCATTCCTACATAATAAAAAAAGAACCACCACCAGTATGCCCCAGCTGCCATATCCAACTATCGGTCCAACATATCATCGAAGACTGCCCAGCATACCGAACTCTATTTCTCTCCAACGGTCTTCCTAGACGGGTAAATGACTGTCTTGGAAATAATCCAACAACTTTGGATAAAGCTATTAATACTTTAAGGGAAACAGACCTATTCAAAAAAATTTAAGAAAAAAAAAAAAAAAAAAAAAAAAAAAAAAAAAAAAAAAAATATATATATATATATATATATAAAAATAATAATAAAAAATATATACATATAAAAAAAATATACATATATTTAATTATTTATCAGATGTAGTATATATTTGTGTATGTGAGTGTGTGTGTGCGAATATGTGTACATGTGTGTTTGTGTGTGTGCCTATTTATTTATATACATTATTTATTTATAAACTACTCTTAATTGTTAATTCAATATAATATATTATTATGTAACATGAAATTATTATTGTATTTTTATATATATGTTTATTTATATCTATATATGCGTGAGTGAACTAGTCAATCATATTTATATTTCTGTAATAATGCTAATAGTAAAACATATCTTAAAAAAAAAAAAATAAAAAAATAAAAAAAAAAAATAAAAAAAAAAATAAATAAATAAAAAAATAAATAAAAAATAAATAAATAAAAAAAAATAAAAAAAAATATTAAAAAATATATATATAAAAAAAAACAAAAAAAAAAAAAATAAAATAAAAATAAAAAAAAAATAAATAAATAATATATATATTACTTCTACTACCTTTATTATACCACAATTATTTATATCTATATACGCGTGAGTGAACTAGTCAATCATATTTATATTTATGTAATAATGCTAATAGTAATATATATCTATAAAAAAAAAAAAAAAAAAAAAAAAAAAAAAAAAAAAAAAAAAAAAAAAATTAATAAACAAAATATTAAAAAATATATATATATAAAAACAAATAAATAAATAAAATATATATATATACATATATATTACTTCTACTACCTTTATTATACCACTATTTATTGATGTTTTGTATTTATTTACAAACTGCTAAACTTGTTACAGTAATTTTAATATAATATATAACATTATTTAGCATGAAATATAATTGTAGAGTTATAAGAACTGTCTTAGAGTGTAGCTATATATATTTTAATTGTTATTGATATTTACTTAGGGGGGGAAAATGGAAAACCATATATTTAGGCTAACTAAACTTCTATAAAGAGGGCGTAAGAACCGAAAAGTTACTCGCCCTAAAATCCAATCCTAATCCTAATCCTCTCAGCACCTAAGTGTTCTGTAACGAATTCACTATCCAGTTTTATACGACAACCTGTTATAACGAAATTGAAAATTTATGGAAGAGAGCATAGGGATTCAAATGAACAATCTCAAAGAGTGAGAGAGTTTTCGTTCATAAGTTTTAAGCAAAATAATACAATCTAAAGTTCCGCCAACAAGGTCCATGCAATTCAATGTAATACAAGTCCCCCCCCCCCCGGAAAAATAGTTTCACTGTTACAATTTTGGTTTTTAAGATTTTTGTAACTTATTAGTGAGATCTCCGTTCATCAAATTGGTTCAATTTTTGCAAGCATTGTGAATTTCATTTACCAACATGTTCAGGATGACTAACCATTCTGATCATTTTTAACTATATCTAATCGTTCATATCCTTCTTAGCATCCTTAAGCATCCGTAACAATCCCTAATCATCGCTGGCCATTTATAATCATCCCCAACCATCCCTAAGCATTTATAAATCTAAGTCTGGATTAATTTTGAAGACGTGAAAAAATATTCAAGTTATTCCGCCTCTTTTGAGTATCCAAAAATTACGGTTATTCTAATTTTATCCAGAACGGTTAAATACCATATTTCCTGAAAATTAGTTTGTTTTTTATTAGTAAGTCATACGTGTCATTCAGGTAATATTTTCATCTCCAAAGAAAAGGTGATTGGAAAATAATATTGTATTTTGATTTTTATGTGTATTTTGTTCTTCTATTTTTCTTACATTTTTCAATTAAATATGGTGGAAGGTCAATAATAATAATAATCATCACAAATTAATTTAGCTTCAAATAAATTATTCCTAGCTCTACATATTTATAGGTTTTTTCTAAGCCTTTCTAGCACCTTTTCAGGAACATAATTAATTAATTAACATAATTATAATAAATAATAAAAATTATAAACAGTCCATTGGACTAAGCCGACCGCCGACCCCAGCTGATTCAGTACAAAATGATTTATTATTCATTCATTCTAAAATTTAATATCGATAGGTACCATCACTTTTAAATTTTATTATATTTTATTTGTTTAATCCATAAATAATTAGCTGGTATACCATATTGGATATTTTACTATTTACTCAAGGTAGTTAAAAGGTTCACGGGGCTTTAATAATGTTTCCTGCTGTTACCAGAAATAGTTCTCATTACGAACTCCTGAAGAGGCGCCAGAAAATCGTTAAAATATTTTTCCTGCTTTATCTAGTAATATTACCCCCCCCCCCCTTCAAAGGATACGTTAACATACCATAAATAATGTTATTATTGCATCAATCATATTTTAAATGATAAAATATATTCGAACATATTTTATACTGAAATTTCAGAAAACCGAAAAGAGTCAAACTCATATAATTAATGAAATAAATTTATTTCGGTAATGGGACCTTTATTGCGGCCCTTTATAAAATTAGCGGAGTAATGCAGGCGTAACAAATGGTTCGACAAGCGTGTAAATTGAAACTCCAAGCAATTATTTTATCGGCTCCCAAGCCTGCTGGAGTTAATAACTTGAAATTGAGAGAAAGTGGCAAAGAGAGGGAGGGGAGGAAAAAATGAGAGAGAAGAACGGATAAAAGCTGAGAGAGTGAGATGGTGAGTATTAGCCGGTCGACCGCTCCTGCTCAATGAGCTAGAAAGAAGGTTTCAATAAAGGTTATAGTGGCGGAGGAAAGCTAACCCTTGAGGATGTAGTGTTTACCCTTCGGAGGGCTTGGAGTACCTACCCCGATCTTCTATAGGCTCTGCGACGCCTATTGGCTGGAGGGTTAGCCTGGAGGTGTGGGCCATAACTCGACTTTAGTTCAACCAAGGTACCATATGTGGTCAATACCGATTCATTAAGAGTAATATTTTCTGTCACATAAGGTTATACTGTTAGGACATTTTCATTTAAGTGGTACCAAAGGGTTAAACTTTGTCTTAACAGTTACAGGTTAAAAATCTTTGTCAATAATAAATGTACGTTAAAATTAAAAATGTACGGTTCCATGATGTCATTTGGAAACACCCATTATATTTGCGAGCATTACAAAGAAGTGTTTTGACTAGGGATGCTGATGGGTGAGGAGGCTGTGCAAGGGTTTGGGATATTATTACCTCGGATGGACTCTATGAGGGCTCACAGCTTATTTCTAGTAATTCAAGGTCTGCCATCATTGTTAAAAGGAACCAAAAATAAAAATAATATTATGGGCGCTAATGGCCCCGATTTGTCGATGCGCTGTTAAATAAAAAAAAAAAAAAAAAAAAAATGAAATAAATACAGTACGGTAACAGCTGATCTGTTATCGTCCTAGAAACGCATCTTACTTAGGTGTGCAATCTCTCTTTAAAACCAACTAAAAATACATAAAATTTTAATATCATAGAAACCTTTCATTCGAGTGTTTAAATACTAAAGGGAGTGACCATGCAAAATTTTAAATTTTTCTGTAAAGTGGTTTGGGCTGGGCTATGATAGGTCAGAGAGTGGGTGAGTGGAATTTGACAAATATATAGTAGATAGGGGTTTACATCGAAATCAAATGATTAATTAGTGGGATTTCGCAAATATATAGTAGATTTTATGAATAAGCACATTGTGAACAATGTGGCCTAAACTAACAACCCTGCTGAGAATGTGGTCTAACAAATGGAACTTTTCAAAAACCTTACTAAAAAAATACTGCTATCTTTGTCACAATATGTCCTTGAGCTTGGAGTTAGCGTGCCAAGTGAGGATAAGTCCAGCAGACATGAAGTAAAACTCTGCCGGCCATATTGAGGAAGAGAAGTAAAAAGGAAGAAGGAAGCGCAGTAACCGAGTCCTGCTCCTGTCGTAAAAACTCTCCGAGATCCTTTACTTGAGGATATACGTCCTTTTCACTGCCGCACTTTTACCACTTCCTCAGGAGCAGTCCTTATTTAATGTCATCATTGACAATCAATAGTACTTCTAGCTTTCAAGGATCGTTCTAGGATATAATAGTCCTACAACAGGGACACATGTATCCTTATAGATTGTGTCATTCATTGAAACTATGATGCATTTGTGGTAGAGTATCTTTTAATATACAAATAAAACATGTTTTTATTATTATTATTTATTTTAGGATGCCTGATGGACGTGAGTGTTTAGGCGAGAGCACGTAACGCTCTTTAGAAAAAAAAGGCTAAAAGATAACCCGTCCTAAAATTCTGACTTAATTATAATGGACGTTAAAATTTAAATAAATAAATAGATTTTAATTTTATTCACTTCAGATTGTGATTTCGATCAACTCTGAAAAGTACTTTAAGAGCAAGGGTACTCGCATAGTGAAGAGGTAGAGGTAGAGGTGTACCTCGCGGGCCTCCTGGAGGTCACGCCCGCTCGCTTTCGAAGAGAAAATTCGTCTATGACGTGGCTTCTCCGTCATTGGTCCTTTCAAGTCCTCTACTACCCAATTCCACCCTTTGCTGCACGTGTGGTCATTTGTGTAGAATTTTCCCTCGAGAAAATTTGAGATTATTGTTTTGGAATTGTGAAAAACTATTAACGGTAGTGAAATGAAAGCAGATTTAATTATCACGGTGCAAATTCGTCCAGCTCTGTGGGACAAAAGGCATAAAAACCACCACAACCCTCATTTGTTGGACAAAAAATGGAAGGCTGTAGCAGCTGAACTGCATAGTACTGGTGAGCTTAAATCTATATTTATACTTTTGTAATTAGATTCGTTCCAGATTGAACATAGTCGATCATCAATTCATAAGAACAATACAAAAATACATGCATTGAAAAAGGATAAAAAAACTACTAAAATAAACTATCCTAACAATCTCTGTCCTAGCAATACAGTTGAAGACTGACCCTCAAATCATATGTAACTGGGAAAGCAGCGCGGTAACACTCTTCACTATGCGACCCTCCCTCTATCCAGGCCTCTACCTCTACCTCTACCTCTTCCCTCTACCTCAACCTCTACCTCTACCTCTTCCCTCTACCTCTACCTCTTCACTATGCGAGTACCCTAAAGTAAAACCTTTAGCCCCCTAGTTCTAAAAGCAAGTGAAATTAATAAGAATCAAAACAAAGTGTATTCAATAAGTGTAAACATAAAAAAAGAAAAAAAAATACAAAAATACGGTAATGCAATAATCATCTACACTGACTACTCCATTTCTTGCGGAACCTATGACGATAATATAATTTAAAAAAAAAAAAATACTAAGCATGACAATAGATATAGCCCGTTCTGACATTGATCTGAAAGATCAATTACGCCCGCGCAAATTTCCGAAGAAAATATTCCCTTTCATTCTCCCTTCTGTTTGGCCATTTCCAAACTGTTTAATGATCTACACTTTGCGTGAAACACTATATATACTGAGTATATCTTCTTTAAGGCCAGAGAAGGCTTTAAAAGGTCAAGCAAGGGGGATAGTGTTCAACGTTTATCTATACTAAACCAAAACTAAACTGGAACATCGAATGTTAAAGTAGATGGTTTCGTTGATGGAAAAGGGGTTTGGTCAAGATGCCCGATGCAACAAAAAATTCTCGCGGGAAAAAATCCGTACGTTATTCGTTCCAAGTGTGTGAAAAATCCCTCCTTTTAGTGTATCTATTACAATCTAAAAGAACCAGGAACAATGGCAATTCTAGCAATGGCCCTAGTATTTTTGCGAGGGCTTTCTTCAACCAATGCACTCAGTTGGTCGTGATCAACAACAGAAGGCTTACCGATACCTTGTCTTTGTGAGCATAATCTTCATGACAAAACTTTTGGAACCATTGCTGCATTGTACATTCACCTATTCCTCCTTCACCCCAAACAACACTGACACAGCGTGGTGGGGTCTCCCCGTGGCCTTAGTTTCTCGTGCGGGAGATGGAGGGTTCTAGTCCCACCGACGCCAGACATTTTCTCATCTCGCTGCACCAGGGATGCGCCGCGAGGTTTGACCAGCACTTCGACCATGATAAATATCTTGTTTTGTTATGGTAAATTACAGAATACCTCGCTAATAGAGAATGTCACTAACTAACTAATATTTAAGGAAAAGCAAAAATAATAACCATTGTTTATAGTAAATTAACTAGACTTTAGATTTTCTTTGTTTACTTGGCAAGCTCTTGCCTAAACATAATTAATATTCAAAACCTGCATTATTTTTGCACCGGCGCAATAGAATAAATACTAAGAGTTCAAAAAATAGATTCAGTACTACTTCAAAAGTGGACTCGTCCCAAAGAATGACCAAAGATATAAATTTAAATATTTTTAAATGGAAAATTGTCAGCTACCTATTTTTATGATTAAGCAAAAAATACTTCCAAAACGCGTGCCTCAGAGAAAATAAGAACAAGTGTAACAACCGGAGCTACAAGATTGAGAATACCGCTCTTCCGTAGAACAGCCAGAAAACCATAGTATTTGATCAAAAGGGTTAGACAATTACAAAGACAAGCAGAGAGTGAGCGAGCCAATAGAATTAGCCGCCGGTGTCGATCGAGTGGAAGGGAGGTTTCTACAAGAGAAGGTTATTGCAATTCTTCGCCCACCTAAGGATCCTTCCGCCAATTCCAATCCTCTCCGCTACCTATTCCTCCAATTTCGGAGGGAATGCTTACAAGAATACTATTGTTTCCTATAAAAAATATATAATCTTCAGGTTGTTTTGTTATTAAACCGCTGTGTAATAAAGAAGACTGTCCCAGTATAATAATTAAGTCACTGAGGGCGTATTACACTACAATTAAAATTACAGTAAGATTATCTATTCTAGAGCCTTACATGGCAATAACATTGTCTGGCTACAGATAAATATAGAAACCATGACATCTGCCTGAATCCTTAGATCCAGTAGAAAAATTAGCCTATCATGAATACGAATACCGGTAGAATGATGGGCAACGTAACTTAAACGTTTTTATTCATTTACTAGCTGACCCGGCGAACTTCGTACCGCCTAACAGTCGATTCAATATTTTTTTTAAAATATTTATTCTGCTATTCTAAATATCTTCTGCTGGATAACTAATTAAATGACGATTGATCAGTTTTCGACCGGAGAGGAAAAATGATTAAATTACTAAAATGGCTATTAAAAAATAAGGGTTGATCGTAGAAGGGTGAAAATTGAGGATTGTATGTATTTTTGTATGTTGTATCATAAAAAAATAAAAATTAAAAATTTTGTATAAAAAATAAAAAAAAAATTTAGGGGTGGACTACCCCTAACATTTAGGGGGATGAAAAATAGATGTTGGCCGATTCTCATAGATACCGGATAAGCACAAAACATTTCATCAAAATCGGTCAAGCCATTTCGGAGGAGTATGGCAACGAAAACTGTGACACGAGAATTTTATATATTAGATTTAAATTTTAACGTTTACTTACAGACTATTCGAATTTTTGGGACCAGTTAACAGAGGTTAACACCCTTTTTTAGCCAAGAGAGAGTTGGTGCATCTCCTCTTTTCAAAAGAAAAGCATCGACCTCTTGTAGGAATCGAACCCGCAGCCCTAGTCACACCTTGTCCAGAGCAAACCTGTTTTGAGCTGGAATTGAATGAGGGGCAGGCTAATTTTTGTAGGATTCACTTCAGAAATACTCAAGTAACATTAACTGAGGTATGCGTAAATCAACAATTCCAGGAACATTTTTTTAATATAAAACAATCGAGGTTTTATTTACACCTATTGTGTATAACTCCTTAATTCATGCAAGAACCCTTTCCAAAGCTTCAAAATAATTGCAAGAAAATTTCCTGTAATGCTACATTATTTAGTAACGTCACACCTGAATCGCAGCTTTGCAAAATTCAAAGTGTGAAAAAGACATTTTTGGTATTATTTTATTTATTTATTTTACGTTGCATTGACATCTAGACCATTAGCGCCTTTTTGATATTATTATTTTCAGCAGTTTAAAATGCATTTGGAACCCTCATAATCGAGGAATAAAATGTTGCTTATAGGTAAAACAACTCATTAAATCAGTTACAGAGATTTTGCATAATAATTTTGCAATAGGAAAACAAATCCTGAAGTCGTCGTGAACGTAAATTGGCCGATTCCTAATCTGCAAAATGTTTTTGAAATCTCGAGTGCTTTAGTTCTTTCTAAAAAATATTTCAAACATACATAGCATTTCTTTTGAATTTTGCAATAGTTTTTAAATTCCTCGATTATTGATATTTTAGGTATCCAGAAGACATTTCCAGAAACATTAGCATGTCCTCTGTCAAAATCAACCTCAAAACGAGTAAGCCACGGGCTAAATTATTTAAATTATGAATGTCTAATCAAACAAAAAAGAAATACGTCACGTCTTCGATGAAATTATTAAGAATGGTAGTTGTTGATTTTAACCAAATAAGCTAAGAATAACCTTGGATACCTTATACACAAGTTTTCAAAATTCTTAATACAATAAACAATTTATATACATCAAAGGGAAGATTCGTTTTTCCGGTATTTCAACAAAGTGTAAACCTTTCATGATTTTGCAATTGTTGATCCAATTACAATCATTTCTTAATTCGTTTCTGAGTTTATGATGCACTGGCAACTAAGTGATAAAGGTCTAAGAAGCTGTCACCCATAAAGTGTTTAAAACAACAAGTAGGAGAGAATTTGATATTTTTAATTAAAATGGCAACCAATGAGGTACTAAAGGTTACATCAGATGTTTAATGATGTATAAAATCTTCGGGCTACGAGGTCGGGAAAAGGTTAGCGGTTTGTTGCATCTTCCGATGGCATTTTGGTGAAACATTCTTACACAGGGGTGACTTTATGACACATTTCTGATATTATCTTTCTCACGCCACAATGAGCTTCTAGAAAGATTAAAGGTAGACTTAGCTCTATTTTTGGAGAAACACTGAGGAGATAAAACTAAATCATCAGTTGTCAGTCTCTTAGGAACTGCGTAAACATTCAGTGAGGCAACGGTTATAATAAAAAGTCCGTCACGCAGGAGCCGCATAGCTAAGCACTAAGTTGTAGGTTTAATATTTAACGAGATATTATGAATGAAAAATATACCTTAAAAGTTTTAAAAAGTAACAATGTAATACCCCGTTAAATATTTAATCTACAACTTTGATCTTGGTACCATCTGAAAGGAAAATTAATAGGCTACAACGTTTACATTGAGGTGTTTTTACGTACAAGGCTTGGTTTCAGTGATAAATAGGAATTTGTCTACAAAAGGGCGATATTTTTCAGTTTTTTGCGTTTTACGCGCAAACGGTGCGTCGGATCAAAAGATGTCTCGGAATAAATTAGTCTTAAAATTAAATTTTCTATCAGAATTCGTCATAAAGAAATACCTGCTGCCATTGGAAAATCAAGAGTTAGATGCGCTGGAGAAAAACTGGAGAATATTACAAAGTCAACTAAACCTTCAAAAGTAACCTCATGCAACATAACTAAGACCTACCAAGTTTCATTTCGAAATTCCAACAACTCTAGGAGGAAAAGGGGGTGGACACATATACTGGGACACCCTGTGTATGTATGTATGTATATGTATATATATATATATATTTTTTTTTTTTTCTTTATTAGGAGATACAATCCACTTCAAACTTAATAATACACTGTATAAGATACATACATAGTCAACTTACAATTGGGCGTCTCCTTCACCCTCGTTACGTGGGCTTGAAAACATCAAGCCCATTTGCTGTGAGACCTTAGTTCAAATACGTACACATCAGTTTCATCAGTACCTTATTTAAAACTAATAAGAAATAAAACCAAAAAAAAATACATAACTATATAACAACTAACAAAAAACAACTATAAAGCAAAAAATACAATAATAAGAAAAAGTTACAGACTTAAATACCCTTATACTTCACCCACTAGACCAGAGCTACTATACTCGTGGAGGTTATCATAGTGCAGCCAAACATAGTCCACGCTCAAACATACACCAAATTAAAAAGAGAAAAAAAAATAAATAATAAAAAAAAAAAATTAAAAAAAAACAAAAAAAAAAAACAGATATACACTAAATGAATAATAATGAAACAAAATAAAAACCCCAGGCGACCTCAACGTCCCGCCCCGGCGAGGAGTGTCCTCCATCGACTGAAGATGATGCAGGAGCCCTTTAATACACGCAAGGTAATGCTTCTTAGCACACCCATCGGGACACTAAGCTGCCTTAAACTATTGGCAGAAGCACCGCTCCACACACCCCTCCAGCTCAATGTACAGGACGTTACCTCCACGTCGGTCACAGGCACGCCAAACATTCGGCCCACTGCTAAACGGACACCAAGTCTCCCATACTTGCGACACTTCGCCCGGTGCAGAGAATTCAGATCAGAGGTGTTCCCATTAACAATCTGTGCATCCACAATAGTCACTTTACCCCCTTTTGCCACTATTATATCAGGCTTCCATCGCCGGCCATCAGCTCTCAGGACTGTTTCAATGTGAACTTCGTACCCCCTTCCGGCTAAGGCCTCCGCCAGTACATCCACCACAGTATCGTGCCTCAAACAACGACCTCCCCGTGAGACGTAGCACTGCTGAACAGCATGAGTGCCGGTCTCATCCTCAAGGCAACCCGCCCTGCAAGTAAGAATCCGGCCCTCACGCCGGCCTCTTGTCGTTCTCACGGTGGTCGGAAGGGCATTTATGTGAGTACGAACATACTGGATGAAGTCCCACCCAGAAGTGGTTCCAGCTCCATCATTGAGCCAATGTGTCGAGGCCTTACTAGCGGAAGATTCTTTCAACCCTGCTCCGTCGTTGGACGAAAAGAGCCTCTCTGCCCACCAGCGCTTTCTAATGTATGTATGTATATGTATATATATATATATATATATATATATATATATAAACATGAATAGATTTGCTCTTTCATATTTGTAATGAACAGCAGGAGACGCCAACGGCCATATCCACGTTGAATGCACCGGTTCCCGTTGATCACCGAAGTTAAGCAACATCGGGCGTGGTCAGAACCTAAATGGGTGAGCGACCACGTGCCGTTGGCATTATAAAAGGGTGGCAACCTGTAGATAGCCCGGCGTTAATAGCCCTGCAGTTGATACGCCGTTAAACACGAAAAAAAAACAGCAGGAGACGGATACAGCGTCCAAGTTCAGCGCTCATTTGTAATATGCAGGGGGCACGATATATCCCAAGAATGTGTCCCTCAAAAGGGAAATAATTTCCGTATATTTTCTTAAATACCTCTAAAACGGTCAGGTCTCCTTGGTAATTGGAAGTTATCCATTCAACATCTTACTAAATTCCCTAGGAAACGGTCCTCAAATTATTTTTGATGGAGAAATAAGCTCTTAAAAATCGAAACTCATGGTATAGATCCTTTGAACGGTTCTTTATGTCTGTTTTACTCAGTTGTTTTTATAATTGTACTAAACAGTAAAATAAATTCGTTAGTAAAACGGGATAAATAATACAAAGTGAAAAACAAATTTGCACTATAGTGGTTTTATAATATGGTATTTCTAAACAACAAGCGAAAGTCAACAACACGGGTCTGGAGTCGGTATTTTTTGCTTATATTTGGATACAGTTTTTTGTCTTTTTTTTTTTTTCATTTAAGCACCTAAAAAATCTAGGTCTAGGAGGTTTGACTGATGTAGATATTTAGAGTTCTGAAAAGTTAGAATGAAGCTTGAAAAAAAAAATACTTGTTTCTTTTCCAAGTTTCCTAATGACACTAGCGATAAAACATGGACATGCATTAGGTTGACAGCCAAGTAAGATTTTTACCATAAAAACTAATGACTATTCACCAGCCTTCCGAGTACAGCAATCTTGAACCTACTGATGAGAAAAGGGAAATGGAATAGCCTACAACCTAAAATAACCTCTGAAGATGACCATCGTAAAAGGACATCATAGGCCTCGTAAACTCGACAGACAAAGCCATCATCCTGGATTACTGCCAAGATTAACACCTGCCTACGACATTAACTACACATCACGCTTTAGGGCTACAAACAGCGACACATCATTGGATTATTTCTTCACCTAAACAGGAGAGTGGAGACAGGCTCACTGGAACTCCGTCATCTAATCGGGTTTACATTACAAGCTGTGTACACATATAATCCTTTTATTGGTAGGTATAACTACACCAAATATGCTATGCGCAACCTTTGACATGTTCTGGGTCATACGTTAATGTTCAAATACGTTCGTGGGCGACGTAGATAGTTTAAAATAAAATAACATCGATTTTAAAAGTAGTGTACATAATTTTTAGCGATAGATGTCAGACATAAAATAATACGACAATAAATAGGTACAACATTATAATAAAATTGTGAAATTTTAAATCATTACAAACTACGAAAGTTAAATAGCGACACGAAATCAATCGGTTTGCTCGAACATTTGATTCCCTAGGAGCAAGCGACTAACCCCATTTCACTCGATCTTCTTCATTTGGAGTGAGTGTAAGTAGTGTAATATTATTTTTTTTTTTTAATTTGGTTTTTCAGAATATCTCGCGGGGCAGATCCAGGCACACGTTAATGCGCCAGGCCAAGTTCAGGCCTACGCACGCTGAGTGTATATTACACCAGGTACTAGAGCCGATTTTTACCCTCTCATAACTTTGAACCAGACAAAGATAAACTTATGAAATTTTAAATAGGTATTATACCAATAGATGTGAATAAAATTAGAAAGTTTCATAATTCTACATTGAATAATTTCTGAGATATAGGCGATGGAAAATTGGAATTTATAGGACTCACTCACTCGTAAAAATTATTAGGCACTCCCCAAGAAGCTAGGCACTTGAAATTTTGCAGTATGATAGACATTAAGATGTTTTTAAAGGCAAAAATCGAAAACTCCTGATTGTGTTTGACTCCGCTTCCAGGGGAGGGGTGCCCGTTTTGTACTTGTTCCTTCGGAAACCCACTATTCCATCCGAAACCCATCATGTAGGGTATTAAATGAATCGACTCGACGGAGAACCTATATTTGATGTTTTAACAAAACATTTAGACGCATCTTAACATTTTTATATACATACCTATTATTTGCCTATGAAATTAATAAATGTCAGACAAGGACACAAGGGCATTCTAAATAATGATCAGACTAAAAGGCATTATCTATATATATATAAAAAACACCATTTTTCTGCATTCTAGGAAGCCTATCAATATGAATCTGTGTTACAGAAGATTATTATATTGTGCACAATCTAGTTAAACGAGTAAATCGCCTTGTCTTTTGTGGGTTGCCAGTATGTGCTAGCGCGGTTCCTCCCTCCCCCATAGGGAGGAACCCCGCTTATAAGGTTGATCTCATGACGTAATCCGGAAGTGCCGTGATTTTAGTTACGTTTGGAGTTAAGGAAGGGTTAGAATAAAATATTTTATTAACAGACATAAAAAGGTTGAGAATCTTGGTAAACGGGAGAATACCATTAGAAAGCTTATTAAATGCTATAAAAAAAAGTCCGTCGCGCAGGAGCTGCATAACTAAGCACTTTCCTCAGAATTTGGGTAGTTTAGACTACTTTCCAGAACAATTTGCTTAAAATATCCTACATAAATAAAATAAAAACATGAATAGTTCTCTTTTAAATTTGTAATGAGTAACTGATCAATTATTAATTTGCTTCCAGAGTTATGTTTACACATGGTACCTATTACACTACGTAATAAATACAAAAAACCTCATATTATCGTATTTTGATCTAACGCAGGAACAGGATACAGGCACTCTAGTGGTAGAAAGCGCTCCTTGCGGCGGCTTTGTGAACCTACGTCTGACGGGCTTTTCTATTGAAATATATTACAAATTAAACCCCCGCTTCCCGATTGACCGATTCAGCTAATTTTTACAACACTTCTTTCTCATGAGATACCCACGACGTATACCGCGTTTCGCTACAATACAGCAGAAATTACGACCGGTATGAGTATATTAGGAATTTGGGTCCGGAGTAAACCCCCCCCCCCTTCTAATGAACCGATTTAGTTTATTTTTACAACACATATTTACCTGTAGATTACCACTACGAATACCGAGTTTCGTTGAAATATACCAAAAATCACGGCTGGTAGTGGCGAATTGGTATTGTGGGTCCGGAGTAAACCCCCCCCCCTTCTAATGAACCGATTTAGTTCATTTTTATATCTCACTTTTCTCTCTATATTACCACTACGAATACCAAGTTTCGTTGAAATATAACAAATATTACGGCCGACATAGTCAAATTAGTGTTTTGGGTTCGGGGTAAACCCCCCCTTCCGGTGGACCGACTTTGGTGGTTAACGAACTCGTTCAATCGTTTGCTAATTGAATGCTAAATACCAAGTTTCGTGACGAAAACACAAAAACTCTGGCCGCTATCGTGTTAACAGACATATATATATATATATTCGGTGTCTACTAGGTAGGATCGATAAAGATTTGAAGAAATTTTTCAAAAATTCCGTCATGAGTCCAACCTCAATAGCTACTTTCCTTCGGAGGAAAGTGCTAAAAGGTCCTAATGAAAGTTTTGATTAGGCGATGTCAATCGGAGAAATAAGAGCTTAAAACTTTAATAGTAATTGATTTCGCTTATTCGAACTGTTCTTTTTGTCTGTTTTTTATTCCTTGTTATTTTTTAATTGCTTATAGTTGGATAATGTATTTGAAAATAAAACAGGTTAAGAAAAATAAGAAAAACAATTTAATGTTAGAGATATGGATTTTTTTATCATCAGGACGACGTTACACAATAACATTACGGGTCTGCCGTGTCTTTACATTAAATAAAAGTGTGTCTCTCCTACTTAAAGACAATTATTTGTTATTACGTACATCGATCTGACGATTAAAACGCAATTTACGCTTACTAACGATGAGTATTACGAATTTAAGATAATATAGTATGAAATACTATTAATATCCGTCAGTAAAATGAGCCGAACATTGATAATTCGGTTTGATGATGCTCGCGAGTCCTGAATCCTAAAGCAGGGGAACAGAAAGTTAGCCCTTTAAATCGGCTATAATGGCCTCATAAATGTAAATCCCCAAGATACCTCCATTATGCCTTACATAAATTCCTCTTTAACTGCCGCATTAACGGCTATTACAATCTGTACCTTTTTGATAGCGTAATTAGGCAGAGAAAATTTTGAAAGTATGTAAACGTAAGCTAAACACTTCCGTTATCTCTTAGAACTTCCCTAAAGATATATCGTAAACGTGCATACAAAAGCACTATTTTTGGTGATCGTCGAAATATGTTTGCTTCAACCAGCCGAAATAGTCCGCCACGTAGCAGCTGAACTGCTGCTTTAGGCGCTGAATTTCTCAGAGAAAGTTAGCGTTTCCTGTTGTATATATTTTTTTTTAAATTCAAACATTGCGGGAGGACGAATGTCAATCCGGTGTTAATAATGTGCACTGACAAGGTCGCATTTACATTCATTCACATCATTATTCATATTTAATAATCGCAATTCGAATACTTGGTCTCGTCGCTTAAAAGAAAAATCAATGAAAAATAGGAACAAACAAAATGTGACACACCTAACTCTCAAATGAAAAACATTTCCAACAATTTATTTCAGTTACTTCTTATTGCTTCCGGGCTGTACAATGGATTCTCACAGTTTGGCCTATAGAAAATGATTAATCCATAATTTCTTCATAAAAGGTATTTGAAATTAACCAAACTCCATTCCACATTTTTTGACAAAAGGGAGTCAATCGTTCAACCTATCCCTCAACTTGCACTTCATTTGCAGAGATTTAATACTTACTAAATGTAGACGTTTTCCTGTAAGCTGTGAATCTGTAGTCCGTTAGAGTAGCAGAAGTGCGTAATTGGACGTCCAGAAAGTCATAATTTGATAACATATTCTTGAACAGTTTTTGGGTAATCCATCCCTATTCAATAAAAAATTTGTCTACGCTAAAAGTAATCAGAAAATTGGACATAACTCCTTTTCCCTTCGGAATCGGACCATACTTCAAATGAATGTTTTTGATGGAATTATGTCTAAAAACACCACCTAGAGTTTGGCCTGTGTTACCCTGTGTAAATATATATATATATATATATATATATATATATATATATATATATATATATATATATATATATATATATTAATTTGAATCATCTATATATTCGTTTGAATAGGGACATGTTATCAACACCTCCGGAATGTATTACTACATCATTAGCGAGTTTCCTCGCAATGAGTATGTAAAAAACGCGTTAAATAAATATATTCTGTGTTTTTTATTCTAGGACTGCTATTATTCAATTTTAATCTAATACGAGTCAAGCTTACACCCACCCATCTCTCAAGATTCCTCGGTCTTCATTCTCCCAACCCTCTCAGAACTAAACCCCACCTCAGACTAGTCACCCAATAGGAACTCAGGAGCTCCCCTCCAGGGAGTCTTCCATCCCTGGACAGATTTAATATGAAATTAGTCAAGCAGATACTTGGGCTATTAGTGCAATCTGTGATCGCTGATTCAGCTCCTGGGCTGCAGACACCAGCTGTTTAAATTTTAATAAGCAATTTGAGAGGAGGGCCTAACCCCCAACCTTAGCCGTTTCTCAGGCCCTCGGGCCAGCGGTCGCCTCGGGCTTGAATCTTTCATCAACTCCAAATATTGGTACAGTGCTCTGGTTCATTCTATGCTAATGAATCAGTTTGTATTTTGGTCCTCCGCAGCTTTTGTCTGGTGAATTTTTAAGTACTTAGAAAAGGAATTTTGACCATCATTTACAATTTAAATAAGTAACACATTCAGGAACACAATTGAAACTTTTAAATATAATAAAATGCAGAAGGTATTAACACCAAGCAAAAGATACCAACAGGTCTTAAAAATAATAACATTCTTCCCATTCAATTTTGCGTTATAGGAAGAAAAATACGGAATATCACTTCAACCCAATCCGGAAATACTGACGGGGAATGTTGACTTTTCACAATCCATTAGTCAGAAAGGAAATGGTCGTTTGCCCATTTGCTTTCTAGCATCTACAGAAATTTACCGAATTATAGACATTTTGTCTAAACCTAAATATCAGAGTCGTGTCATAGCTTCTGAGTGAGACACAGCGTTCCTTAAAGCTCTCGTTTTTACTAGTGAAAAGTGGTGGTCAGTGGTCATATTTTCTTGTGAAAATTGGCACACTGATGGACAAAGTGTGAGTGCACACATCAGTGAAATATCCTTCACCCAGTCATCACCGTTTACCTACAATCTGTAAGTAAAGTTATCAATATTCACAGATTATTCAGCCCTCGCTGCTAGTAGACCTAGTGGTGGGGGGCTTGCCTGTGGTGACCCGCTCCTAGCGCATATAGGAGCCCCTTCAGCGTGGAAAATACTTTATACCGCCAACACCATCCATTGACAACTAGCTGCCAGCTAGCCTGCTTGGCTCAGAGCGTACGTACTCGACTCCTGGCCAACAGTCAGCGGTTCGAATCTCCAGTATACTGCTTCTTTTTTTTTTTTTTTTCCTTTTTTTTGCAAAAAATTAATCACAATGTCTACTACGTTGGACAGTGAACAACAACTGACATTCATAGAATCAACATCAACACATGATGGGGAAAATTTCACTTTAGGGAGACGAAAACGCCTTCGTAAGAGGACATCAACCAACTTATCGCCCAAAGCAAAACAACAAAGGAGTATAAAAACACCAGAAGAGAAAAATACCTCAAACGCCAACAAAACACCTCCAACCGAAATAGTGAGTCAGAAGCCACCGAACATATATGTTCGAAAAATTAATAATTATAAATCCTTCTGCGCCCGACTTGGTCAAGCCGCCGGAGAAAAATCTTTCACCTGCAGAGCTCGTTTCAATGACATAGTCATTAGCTCTATTAATAGTGACGCCTACAGGGCAATTATTAAATGTCTTAACGAGATCGAAGCTGACTACCATTGTTACCAGCAACCTGAAGAAAAGGCATACCGAGTAGTCATCCGTAACCTTCACCAATCCACACCTCCAGAAGATATCGTAGCAGAGCTTAGTGAGCTAGGTTACCATGCAAAAAGGGTAATAAATGTTCGTCACCCAACGACTAAAGTGCAACTCCCGCTCTTCTTTGTGGACCTAGAGAAAACTGAGAAAAGCAAAGACATTTATAAAGAAAAGTATTTACTTTACACCAAAATCTCAGTGGAGGAGCCTCGCCGTCGTAATCAGTTGCTCCAGTGCCATAAATGTCAGGAGTACAACCACACCAAGGGTTACTGTAATCACGCACCTAAGTGTGTGAAATGCGGCGAACAACATAAATCCGAAGATTGCCCAAAACCCATCAACGTACCAGCATCCTGCGCCAATTGCGGCGAGAACCACCCTGCGAACTACAAAGGATGTGAGGTCTACAAAGCGCTTCGGACTCTTCGAGCTCAAAGACAAAGAACCAGCAGTGCATCCCGTCAGAGCCAGGTTCCGGGAACTAGTGATAAAGAGGATCGACCCACACAGCAACTTCAGCCCTCTACATCATCCCTCACATCTAAACGTAGGCCAACCATCTCTTATGCCTCTCTTCTCTCCTCCAAGGAGAAGAAGGTGCAGCTAATGCCTCATCCTAATCCCACCCCACCACAAAAACCACCAACCACTTCCGCACGCAAAAATCTGTCACAATCCACGTCTTCAGCACCCCAACAAAATATTACAACAGAACACCCACCTAAATTTGCTAATGCTCCCCCAACCCCTAAAGCAGTTCCTCCCACTCCTACACCCCAAGACCCCTTTATTTTGTTTTCCACATTTTTAAACAAATTGGAAACGTTGTTAACCCCGCTTATCTCCCTCATGACCTCCTTAATATCCGATATCCTTCCAAAGCTCCTTAAATGATATCCCCCAACTCCACTCCCCTCTCCATAATCCTATGGAATGCTAACGGACTTACTACACGACGACTCGAGCTCCAACTCCTACTCACAGAAAAGAACATTGACATTGCACTAATTACAGAAACACACCTACTGACCACACAACACTTCTCAATCCCAGGATACGTGTGCTACAGAGCAGACCATCCGTCTGAGGCCAGGCATGGAGCAGCAGTAATGGTAAAAAATTCGTTGGCTCATTTTTCTAATTCCACTCTCTCAACAGATAGCATGCAGGTAAGCTCAATCTCCCTTTCCCTTTCTTCCAATGATATTATTGTTTCCGCTGCGTATTTTTCCCCGAACTTCACTATCTACCATCCTGAATTCCTTACTCTGTTCCAATCTTTCGGCCCTCGCTTCCTCATAGGGGCTGATTTCAATGCGAAACATCCCAGATGGGGAAGCCGTCTAACCAATCCTCGTGGCAGAATTCTGTACGACATCCTTCATTCCCAAAATTATGACACTATTTCCTCTGATTCTCCTACATACTGGCCAACCGATCCTTCTCGCACACCTGACCTGGTTGACTTCTTCATCACTTCTGGCCTACGTGGAATATCATACTCGGTTCAGTCACTGCTTGAACTTTCATCCGACCACTCAGCCATCCTACTCGTCCTGAATACATTTCCTCTACCACGTTCCCGAATTCCCTCCCTTACCCCAGGGCCTATGAACTGGGAGTTATTTCGCTCTCAACTATCTCAATCCATAAACCTCAATATACCTCTGAAATCCTCATCTGACGTAGACGAGGCTGTCTCGATGTTCACGAAAGCGATACAAGACTGCGCCCTGAACTCCTGCAGACCAAGATCACGTCTTCCCTTTCGTCCGAAACCCCAGCTACCCGATCACATCCTCACTATCTTATCTGCTAAGCGCCAAGCAAGGGCTCGCTGGCAGAGTTCCCGTTATCCATCTGACCACGCTAACTTTAATAGACTTACCCGACTCCTAAAAAAAGCCTTATCCACATTCCGATCTGAATCATTCAACGACTACCTACAATCACTTACCACCGAAGATAATTCCCTTTGGCAAGCCACCCGCAAAATCCTTAATTTCCCTACTGTTCCCCAACCTCTCCAGCGCAGTGATGGAAGTTGGGCCAGAAGCGATGATGATAAAGCTGAACTATTCGCTTCTCACCTAGAATCCATCTTTTCTCCTCATCCCGAAACAAATTCTCCCCAGGATGTAGAAATATTCGATAACCTTAACTGCCCTCTTCCTCTATCCCTTCCTCCTAAAGCATTCCATCCTTCAGAAATCAAATATATCATCAAACATCTTCCCCGAAAATCTCCTGGTTGCGACCATATAACAGCTCCAATCCTAAAAAACTTACCACAGAAAGCAATTATTTTCCTTACATACATATACAACGCAATCCTCAGAACTACCTATTTCCCCATTTCATGGAAACACTCTGTCATAATCCTTATACCTAAACCACAGAAACCCCCCAAGAATCCATCTTCCTATCGTCCTATCAGTTTGCTCCCAATTATGTCCAAAATATTTGAAAAACTCCTCCTCAAAAGAATTCTGTCCACTATCCCTCCCAACTCCATACCAGATCATCAGTTTGGGTTCCGTGCTCAGCACTCAACCATTCAACAATGTTTCAGCGTTGTAGACACCATTTCCCATGCGCTGGAAAGTAAAAACTACTGCACGAGTGCCTTTCTCGACGTCACCCAAGCGTTCGATCGTGTTTGGCACCCGGGGTTATTATACAAAGTACGGCGCATACTTCCCCACACATACTTCCTAATCCTACAGTCCAACCTATCAAGCCGTTCCTTCCAAGTAAGATCTGGTTCCACATTATCTAGCTCCCGTCCTATTTCCTCTGGTGTACCACAGGGAAGTATTCTCGGTCCTATCCTTTACCTTCTGTACACCGCTGACGTTCCTACCCATCCAAATACTCATCTAACGACATATGCTGATGATACAGCCATTTTTTCCTCCTCCCCTGATCCCGAAGCTGCTTCCCTTCACCTGCAGGAACATCTAGACTCTGTTGAGGATTGGTGCAACAGGTGGAAAATCCATGTGAATCCAGAGAAATGCAGCCAAATAACATTCACTCTCAATAAAAGGACTTGCCCACCAGTTCACATATCCAGTCAAGAACTTCCTGTATCCAACGAAGTGCGCTACCTGGGATTAATACTAGACAGCAGACTAACTTGGAACCCACACACCCGATTGAAAAGACAGGAACTGAACAGGAGATACGGACTACTTCGACGACTATTGGGACCTTCATCAAAACTCACAATACAGAACAAACTCACTATATACAAAACCATCATCAGACCTATTTGGACGTACGGACTGGAACTGTGGGGAACAACCAAAAGATCAAATATACAGAGAATACAGGCATTCCAATCCAAAGTCCTACGCAAAATAGTTAATGCCCCTTTTTACGTTTCCAATAAAACCCTTCATCATGACCTCAAAATCCCTTTCATCCATGAACTAGCTAAATCCCGATTCCTAACCTTTCACTCCAAACTATCTGCTCATCCCAATCCCAGAGCTCAATCCCTCTCCTCTCAATCCCACCCCGAAAACCCTCCTAGGAGGCTAAAGAGATCTTGGCCTCGTGATCAACTTCGCACTTAAAGGACAAATAAAAGCGTTTAACTAGGAAGTGTCAATTATGATTGGCTCCTTCCAAATTTCTATTTAAATTATATTTTATCATTTCATTTATTGTTTTTTTTTTCCTATTATTATTCTTATTATTATTTTTTCCCCTTTTATTTATCTTTTTTTTTTCTTTTAATAATTTAAGTATGTACCATTTTTTTTTTTTTCTTTTCTGTAACCTCATTATGTGAAATAATAAAAATGTCTTTATTTATCACAATTAACCAATGTACTGTATTATTTGTGCAGATGTTAATAAACGCTTTATTATAAAAAAAAAAAAAAAAAAAAAAAAAAAAAAAACCTAAATATCAAAGTTCGTTTACGAAAAGAACTCACCTACCGGAATAACAAATTGTAGCACTTACGGCACGGCTTTCTTTTGATGGCCATTCAGGTACACATTTCTAAAGCAATCATTTTGCAGCGTTCAATGGCATATATTTGACTGAGGGCGAACGTGTGTCAAAAATCTGATCTATTTTTTAGGATGTTTGAAAATGCCGCTCTGGCTTAACAATATCACATTTATCGAAATTACGGTAGAGTTGAGAAACGTTTACAAAGGAAAATACCGGGTATTTCAACATAAATATTGGAGTTTTAACTTTTAAAATGTTTATTAAATTTATCTTTCCTATACATGATACGTCAAACAGTATTGTACATTGGCACACAGCGATCAATAAAAAAGATAAACAGCTTAAATATATTTTACTAATTCTCTGTAACAATTGTACAACTTTGCCGACAGACTGATAAAATAAATAATGAATTAAAAAAAAAAAGAAATGTTGAATATTTAAATACAACTTAGTTCAACGAATTGATTCAAATGAATCGTTGAATTTTATTAAATATTTCAACCCTTCCCTTAAACTAACGAGTATTTTCAACCTTATTTTTAATTCACTTTGTCTGATAAGTAATTGGCGTTGGAGATAAATTGTCTTTAATCAATTAAATGTTTAAAATACAACAGCATGTCAACCTTGACAGAGGACTCGCCCACGTCCTCTCCATTAATTCTTAACAAACCGAGGGCATTGTTTTCAAGCACGTCAGTCACAAAGGTCACTTCCGCATACTGTTTATTTGTGTGTGTGTGTGTGTGTGTGTGTGTGTGTGTGTGTGTGCGCGCGCGCGCGCGCGTGTGCGTGTTTTATAAGAATTACGTCGTTTAGGTTGTCTTACAGTCCAGGCAATGAATGATCGAAAACAGCTATAGATGGAAAACCTTGGAACACAATTTTTGACTTCATAACATTGTTTGGACTAGTTAGGAGGTCAACATAACAAAAGTCCCCGCTCGTAGCCTTTGAGCTGGGAGGGGTTTCGCGTATATCGCGGTAACCATGCGTCCAAGCGACATGACCATTCTAGAACAAATGAAAGCTGATTAAATATGCTACAAGTTCTACTCAATCAAGTTTTACGAAGATATCTTTAGTTTTCGAAATATCCGCTCTTCCGTCATTAAATAATATAATAATAATAAAATTATTTAATAATAATAAAATAAAATTTTAAAATTTAAATTTCTCAAAAAGTGGCAATTTTAATAATTCCATCATTAAGCCATCAGTAGCAAAATTCTATCATGGAGTCTCAATGGGATCAGGAGAATAGGCTTAGGAAATGCACATTTTGTAAAAAATACGAGAATTATACTGTAGCATCGTTACAGAAAATTTTGAACAGTTCATTGAATGAAACAAGCAACACATTACAATGAAACAAGCAATGGCTCTTAATTTTTTTAATGGAGGAAGGTCATGTAGACACTTTCCATTCAAAAACCAATATTATGAGTAAAGTTAAGGGTTAACAAATTAGTTCATCAAGACTTCAATCGTTGGAAGACACCCACTCATTCGTTCACTTCACTGTCTCGTGAACTGTATGTTCAGCCAGTCTGTGTCACGGGGTTCACTTTGCATATCACATCTTTGCTGTGGGATCCACGGTGTATCAGTTGGTGTAGGATATATAAATGAGAGTGATGGAGGAAGATAACTTGCACTTCACTGAAATTTTCATCTTTATCCAGAACATAACTCAACCACCAAGTGCCACCTTAGATTTATGTTACATGCCTACTAATAACTGAAAATACTTTGGTTCCACATTTGAGAGGTATGAAGGCGTGTAATTTCTGTGTGCTTGATATAATTACAGCTCTATTGTACCGGTTTGCCAGTTCTTCAGTTGAAATGTAGTCTTCAAGGATTCAAAAACACAGTCTATGTCAGATATGTTCTGATGTGAACATTCAAACAGTCGCCTTGCATCCATAATTTGCTCCTTATACTGGTATGTCTCACAAATGCACTTTGTTCTTTTGGTGTGGAATGATGACAAAATAGGACTGGAATTCCCTTTTAATCTGAGGACAGGAGTTCCCTCTACTTGTAGGGCAATCTGCTATAGTTTTTTTTTTTAAAGAGAAGTTTCAAAACATGGTACTATAAAGTAATCATTACATTTTCCTAATTTAATAGAATCCCACATACTTCATAGCAAAATTACTAATTAAAAGATATAAATTTAACTAATTTGGTACATTATTTACATAACATTCGAATTTCTGAAGCCCTGTATCTCCTGATCCCATTGAGATACCATGGTAGAGTTTTGCTTTATGTATTAAGAGATTACAAACTTTTTTTTATATTTTTTGTTGGAATTTTTAAAATTGCCACTTTTTGAGAAATTTAAATTTTAAAATTTCATTTTAATTCAACTTTAATCAGGATTGTGGTTCTATTATTTACAGCAGCATTATTTTTCAAAATCAAATGAACTACTTTTCTCATTTTTTCCGATACAAAAGATAAAGGTAAGAATTCTGTAAACTCATTTTTGATTAGATTATATGTTATAATAATTAAAAATAATGATTTGTCAGTAAATGAAATTATTTACAGTGATGGACCATCGTCTGAGTTTAAAAATAAATATACGTCAAGATTGCTTTACATACTTTCAGAAAAATTGTCAGCGAAAATATATTACTACAGCCATATACTATATGACAAACGTGTAGTTGATAGGGTGGGAGAAAGAGTAAAATCCTTGGTCTCTAATGGAAGTTATGTGCAAATCTGCAACTAAAAATGTAAAAATCTCAGTAGAGTTTGCTAATGTTGCATCCAGTTTAATGACAAACACTACAGCTCTCCGTATGAGCCAAGTAGATATTGAGTCTGCTGTAAGTTCGGACAATCCATGGGTTAATGTTGAAGACATAGTTTTAATTAAGCATATGCATGTGATAAAATGCAATTTGCAAATATAAAATTCATCAATGGAAAACAAACTGAAACCTGCAAGCTAACAGATTAACTTAATATTTCAAATTTTAATGTTAGGGCAATTCCATGTCAATTCAACCAATCAAAGTACTGTTTACAACCTGACTCTCTTAGATTTTTTTGAAATTTTGCATCCTAATAGATCTAACAGCTCCTTGAATGGTACAATTTTTTAAAAAATTGATCTGTTTCCGTTTTTTTAGTACTAATTTTCAAAGTATTGAAAAACCGCCTTTTTTTGGTCAACTGGAAAATGTTAATTGCTGGGTGGATTGAGTTCTATTTTAGCCAGAACAGTCAGCATAGTCTCATTGTTTAGCTAATTAAATGGACTTTAATTTGATATACAACAAGACCAACTTATTACCAATTTTACTTTTCAGACAAAAATTCGAGAAATTGTACGTAACGGTTTTTGAAAAACTGTACACTTAAAATTCTAAAAAAAATATATTTGAATCTTCAGTTCATTGACTACATATGCTGTTAGTTTCATTATGGGATGGGAATGGGATCATATTATAACATAATTTTGACTTTATAATTGTCACTGCGTAGTTGGTAAAAATATGGTGAGTGATGGATATTTGTATTGTAAATTCAGCAATAAGCATCCCTGATCAAAATTTGATTTTTTTTCAGACAGCACTAAAATTAAAGGGGAGATTTGAAAGATATTGCACCATTAGTGAAACCGGGGTCTCCCCGTGGTCTAGTGGCTAATGCCTTAGATTCATATGCGGGAGATGGTGGGTTCGATCCCACCGGGGGCTGGAATTTTCTCATCTCATGGCTCGTTGGGAAAATTCCTTGCTGCACCCTGTAGGTTGGCACTAATGGCTTAGATGTCTATGCGCCGGGGGAAAATAAAAACAGAAATTGCACACTTTCATTCCTTTAACTATGAAAAAAATTAAGACCCAACTTTACTCGAACTTCATTAAAAGTGAAGTTGAACTGGTAACTGATTTAGACACAGATCCAGTAGCCTTTAATGAAAAAATATGTGGTAGTTTTATTGCCTGTAAATATGACAACCAGTGGTGGCTGGCATGTGTTCTTAACAAAAATGAGGAGATGTATGAAATAATAATAATAAAATGTTCAATAAATATGAATAAAAATAATAACTGATTGACTTATTTTATAAATGTTTAAATATCATGTCATATTTTTGTCTTTGTGCATTTTCAGAAGCAAACTTTTAATTTGAATTCGCACAGACACGCACATAAAACAGGTTTTCAATTTTTATTTATTTAAAAGATATTTATTTTTATTTAATTATAACTGTGATATTACGTGGTATGGTAAATAAGTTCTTACTATCTTCTTTTTAAATTGAATTTGCCGTATGACAACTTTTATAATTAAGATTGTTCTGATAAGAAATTATTTAAATAACTTAAAGTTGATTTGAAATGTTCAATAAACATTAAATTATTGATTGGCATTAAATTATTTATTATTAAGTTATTTGAACATTATTTGTTATAATTATTGATTGTCTTATCTTATAAATGGGTAGATCCATGTCAGTTCAACCCAACCATGGCAGCCATGATCTTAGATTTTAATGAAACTTGGAATGTTTGTTCCTTTCATGGATATAACTAAGAATATAAAATAGTTTTGCTCTATCTCAAATGGTTTATTTTTTACCCGGCTAAAGTTTTTGAAATTTTTCAGTTTTCATCGATTGGACAAAGGAAGTGCAATTTGTACTTGCATAGAAAATAAATCATACCTTCTTTATTAATCAGCCAATGTTGACATTTTTTATTACAATGTTTCAATAAATAAGAAAGCCAGGAAAAAATAATATAACTATAGTAAGTAATTACAAATGGTCTGAAAAAATCCTTAAATGTTAACTTTTTTTAATGAAATATAGTGTTCTGCACTAAGTGAAATATCCTCATTAGGGAAAAATATAATCACAGAAGTATTTTTTTGTTATTATTCTAAAAGGTATACACTATCACATGAAAAAAATAAAATTTATGGTCTTTTCACTCTTTCATTATTTTGTTGTCAAAGACAAAAAATTGTTCAATTAAAATTTTAGCTGGCAATATATTATTTCTATTTTTTTTTTTTTTTTTTTTTTTAAATACAGCAATATCATTTTAAAAACTATAAAAAATAACCACCGTTACCCAAAACTAAAAACATAAAACAGGATTTTGAAAAAAAAATAATAAAATAACCATTTGAATAACACAGTGCATGTTTATAATAAGTGTTGAAATGGAAAATGTTATAAAACTCGCCATGAAAAATATTCAGGCTCTATGACATTGATCTGAAATTTTCTCCATAATTTTTAAAACTTGATTGCATATAATATCACCTTGAGAGAATTGATTATTTCTTCCAGTCACAGTTGTGGGAGATTCCATGATTGCAATGAGATGGAAAGTGGGTACAGCACATGGGTCGTTCCATGTCAAATCAATACACTGATTCAGACTTGATGTCTCATGTTTTTATGATTTTTGGTATGCAGTAATATATCATAGACTAATGAAGAAATACCAAATATCAGTTCCTAGCTGAATACCCGTGCTTCGTCACAGCAGAATAGTAGTTATTTTATTGCGTTAAATAATATATCATCAAAATCAACGCTACTATATAATTTTGTGCTGTTCATTACAGCACGGTTCCCATCATACTATATTTTATTCAACAATTAATAAGTAATCAACGTATAATATTTCTTGATATGGGGGCGCTCCGGACCACTGTCAAGAAACAGATATCGTAGAGATAACCCGTTATCTATAGATTAGCAGTAACTGCAGTTAAACCAGTACAGGTTAAAATTCGTTGTCAATAATAAATGTATGTTAAAATTTAAAAATGTTTCCAAGATGTCATTTGGAAACACCCATTATATTTGCCAGTATTACCAAAAAGTGTTCTGACTGAGAATGTGGGACAAAATCACAGATTATTTCTAGTAATTCAAGGTCTGGCCTCATAGTTGAAATGAACCGCAAATAAAAATAATATTATGAAATGGATACAATACGGTAACAGCTGACCTGTTATCGTCCAAGCAATGCATGCTGCCTAGGCTTGCCTGCTCTAATCAACTAAAAATTCAAACCCCTCTAAAAATACTTAAAAATTTGAATATCAAAAAATCCTTTCTTAGCGAGCGCCTACGTTATGTAGGGAGTGTCCATGAAAAATTTCAAAATTGTCTGTCAAGTGGTTTGGGCTGGGTGATGATAGGTCAGTAAGTGAGTGAGTGAGTGGTATTTGACAAAAAAAAATATATAGTAGATATAGCACAATTATTTTTCAAGTTATTAATTTTTAAAGATTTTAATGTTTATGAAAAAACGTCATGTTTTGGCACCTATAGGCTGGCAACTAGCAATGATATAAACCTGGGAGGGGTCTCATTTTAAAGCTGTTGAATAGGGCTTTAATATATGCCACAAAATAGGGGTTATACTTCACAAAAAAAAATAAAATAAAATAAATTTCTCAGAGATCAGGAGATACTGGTCATCAGAAATACATGTTTGTAAATAATGTAACAAATTAGTTATATTTTATTTTTTAATTACTTATTTGCCGGTTCTTTAATTGTAATGTATTCACAAATACGAAGCATAATATGTTCTGATGTGACCATTCAAACAGTTGCCTTGCATCAATAATTTGGTCCTTATACTGTCTTTGTACAGGTTCTACATAGGTTTGCTCTGGCTGCCGGCATTTTTACTGTGGCCCCCAGCCCATCAACTAAAAATGCCATTCAGCCTCAGCTCCAAAATCTTGCTTGTGAATACACAAGTTTTTATAGTTTTGTTTATTTTTGTATTGGACTACAGAGTCGTAGGAAAAATAGAAGAATTTTTTCATAGGTCTTTGAAACTTGCTTTTCAGATATTCCATCAACTTGGAACAGGTTGAACGCTGTAGTGCTGTGGTTGAGACAGTCTGATATTACTAAAAAAATTTAATGTTCGACTTCTTTCCCATTAAAATACGCCACAAAAGGGCGAATTGTCTGAAAATGCCCTGAAACGGGCAAAATTTTGAGTTGATCGGTAAAAATGTTTCATAAACCCTTAAAAATAAATTAAATAAGATCACTTAGTTCATAAAAAATATTTTATTTTCGGTGTAATAGCGTTTTAGTTGGTTAAAACTATTCCAAGTTCTAAATTGTTAGTATTCCATACCCTGGAAATGGTCTCAGCCCCCCCTCCGAAATTATTTTCTATATACGCCCATGAATGGTATGATTGTGCCTCATATCGAAAAATGATCAAATAATTCGCATAAAAGTCACAAATGACAAGAAGAAATCATTTACTGTTATTATTTTTAGGTCCAGATTTCGTTGAGGACTTATCTTCCCAGCTAACCGTTCTACAGTATCCCCTATTCCATCACATTCTGTTCCTATCGGGACTCACAGTAGTTCTCATTCTGAACAGGAATTTTAGTTTTTTGGATCTCATAGTATAGTGAATAGTACACGACTCTGAGGTCCAATGGATGTTTTCACTAAAATCCATTGAGATAACAGCTGTATTTGGGAATGCTACATTCTTCAAATTTTTGAAGAATGTTGTGATTTATCAATATAGATATGAATGCTGTATTAATTTGTTCAGTTTTTCTATTAATTTATCAATAAAATCACCAACTGGGGTGGAACACCCGAACATTTCAATTCAATCAGCAGAAACCCAATGACTGTACTCAACAAAATCTTCATTACCATATTACTCAAATTTAATTAGTACTTTCATTTTAATTATGTACTACAATATTTTTTAAATCTATTTTTTTATTATTTTAAAGCTTACAACTTTAATGGTTTCAAAAATATGAGTGAGGCAAGTCATTTCTATTTTTAAAGTACAACAAATTTAGGGTATGAAAAACCATTAATTTTATTTTTTATACGATAGTACATAAATTTAAGAATAATAATTAAAAAAAACTTTTATGATTATACCTTTTACCTTTACCTGGTATTTCATTTGGCATAGAACTCCATATTTCATTAAATATTTCGACACTTAGGGATTTTTTTCAGACCATTTGTCATCATGGAACCTCCCAAAACTGTGACTGGATGAACTTATCAATACCCTTCAGAATGCATGATATATGTTCAATCAAGTTATAAAAAATATGGAGAAACTTTATGTTCAATGCCGTAGAGATTAAAATATTTTTCCGGGTGAGTTTTGTAACATTTTCCATTCCAACTCATATTATAAACATGCACTTTGTTAATCAAATGTTAATTTTATTTTATTTTTCAAAATTTGATTTTATAATTGTAGTTTTTTGGTAACAGTAGATATTTTTTATAGTTTTTAAAATAAAATCGCTGTATTGAAAAAAATAATATATTTTCAGCTAAAATTTTAATTGAACATTTTTTTTTCTTTTACAAAAAAATACCGCTAGCGTGAAAAAACCATAAATTTTATTTTTTTATGTGATAGTGTATACCTTTTAAAATAATAATAAAAAAAATCGTGTATAATTATCTATTTCCCTTTTGATGATATTCCACTTAGTGTGGAACGCCATATTACATTAAAAAAAAATTATTTTAACACTTAAGGATTTTTTCAGACCATTTGTAATTACTTTACGGTACGTTTATATTGATATTTTTTTCTAGCTTCCTTATTTATTGAAGTATTGTAATGAAAAATGTCATTAACATTGGTTGATAAATAAAGTAGTTATAAATTTATTTATATGCAAGAAGGAAGTACACTCTTTGTCCAATCCATGAAAACTGCAAAATTACAAAAACTATACCAAAATAAACCATTTCGATTAAGCAAAACTATTTTATATTCATACTTATATCCATGAAAGGAATGAACATACCAAGATTCATTAATATATATAATAAAATGCAATTTGCAAATAAATAAAAATCAACTATGGAAAACAAATGGGAACCTATAAGTCAACAGATCAAAAATTTAATATTTTAAATTACTTACTAATATATGATATTGGTCATAATTCTGAGAATATAAAGCTATAAGTAAGATAAACACACAAAATTTTGCCCGCTTAAAAGTGAAAAGTTTTCGAAGTTACCTAAGCAAACCAAATTTTAAAAAGAAATTGAGACCTTTGTCGGATTACACACTAAGGAGTCCAGTGTTGTACTACATATTTAACAAAGATGTAATGAAATTAAGAAAATTGGTGTTATATGATATGACATTTGTCCAAATTCTGAGAATAAAAAGCTATAATTTAGATAAACATACAAAGATTAAAACTGAAACGTTTTGTTCGTAAAAGAAAAACTTTTCGCAAAGAAAAGAAAGTTTTGTTGGCTTGCTAATTTCCACCTAGGCAACACTGGAATGAATATGGCGATTTCTGACAATTTGCTCTTTAGTCCAGTCAAATAATATATTGTACCTTGCAAATGGCGAAGTAGACGATTTTTGTTTTTTTTTGTTAAATTTGTACATATTAGTATGAATATCAAAACATCTATTTATCCAACATAGCCGACCCCGGGAGAACCTTTGACAGCCGAAAAACCACAAAATTTATTACTTTTTTTGTTTTTATCAAAATGTCTCAAAAATGGTTCGCTTTAGCGGAAATTATTTTATATAAAGTTTAAAGTTAATTAAATTTACTAACTCTTTCACCTGGGTAACTACTTTGTAGCATGAGTAGCAAACGCATTAATATACATACATTCGCATGTTGAATATACACAATTTTCAACCGATTTATTTATTTATTCATTTTAGGAGCTTCGCGACTAGGCTATTTTCTCCTTAAATTTCATCCTTACAGTATGAAAAAACAAAGTGTTGGAAATTACATGAAAATAACATTAAAGTAAATAACATATGAAAAATAATTAATTAAACAAAATTAATTTCAGAACATTAATCCAAAAAGTATAAATAATTAATAACAATTCGTACAGCTGTGCGCGGTGTATTGGAACTTGATAAGGAGAATAGAAACACTATTTTTTAATTATTTTTTGTTCTTCCACATTGTTTCTGATTCTTGCCTGTGTTCTTCCAGTTTTCGAAGTTTTTTTTCCTTTCCATCTTCCTTTCGGAGTCCCTGCCTTCTTCTCTTCCTTGTTAGTAGCTGCACATCCAGGGCTGTTATCTTCTAGTGTAGGATCTAAGTGAATATCACTATCTATCGAAGGGGATAATTTTCAACCGAACTGAATGGTATTCCACTCAGTTGTGTGAAGGGGGGAGAGAATGAGTTGGGAAAGGAGAGAGGGTGAGAGGAGTAGGAGAGAGGGAGAGTGGAGTAGGAGAGAGAGAAAGAGAGGTGGGGAGAGAGAGAGAGAGAGGGGAGTGGGAGTGGGAGAGGGAGAGAGAGAAAGAGAGCAGAACCACAAACATTTATTATGTTTCGCGTTTTTTTGTTTTTTTAATATATCAAAAATGATTGAATTTAGCAACAATTCTTTTATATAAAGTTTAAAGATGATTAAATGTACTACAACTTTCATATGTATAACAGTTTTGTCGCATGAAAAGTAAACGCTTTAAAGTTTCTTGAATATACACAATTTGTCTGTGAAATATATACTTCTACATATCGTCCCTACCATGTGGAACTATCGAATATGAAAATCGGAGCAAGCCAGAGAACGAACATATTCGATACATTGACGAAGTAATATATTTAAAAACTAACTGAGCCCGCGACTTCGCCGGCTTGGATAGTGACTTAGGGCAAAATATTTGGATATATCTTTTGATTTATTTTGTATTAAAAACACCGTCGTACGGGCATGTAAAAATAGGCTGCTAAGATTGCTAAAATTTAACAGAGCCACTAAGCTGACCCCGTAGGGATTGTTAGCCCTAGTGTGTATAGAGTAACACCGTCCGTCCTGTCCGTTCCCGTATAAATACGTATAAATAGATTACTGTGGCAAGTTGGTAATTTGGGTCCAGAGTAAACCCCCCTCGTAATGAACCGATTTAGTTTATTTTTACAACATATTTTTCTATTAATATGTCCTCAACGAATACCGAGTTTCGTTGGAATACAACAATATTTGCGGCCGGCATGGGTGAATAACTACTTTGGGTTCGGATTAAGACCCCCCCCCCCCCCCCCCAGATGAACCAATTTTGCTGGTTAACGAACTCGTTCAATCATTTGCTAGGGGAATACTATATACCAAGTTTCGTGACAAAAAACAAAAAAAAAAACTCTGGTGTGTATCGTGATAACGATAGTTCATGAATTGTTCGACGTGATTCTTTACAATGGCATAATGTATGAACCAATTAACATGAAACAAATTTATAAACCAATTGACATGAAAAAAACACTAAATGTTAAGTAAAGCTTACCACAATATATTAGTGAAAACCGCAACTAAATCGGATTTTAAATGTGTATACATATTTTTCTGTTCGTGCCCTAACGTCTTTTAATGGGTCCGAGTCCAACAACTATGTTAAAGTAAAATAATTTGTTTTTGTAGGATTTAAGTAACTAAACGCTTTTAGGCCATTAAATCAATCCGTCGACCACCTGTACGAATGTCGACTGCTTCTATTCCAAGCATGAATGGCCTTTTAAACGATATAGCAACAGACAAAACGTGCTCCAGGAGACAAAGGAAAATGGAGCTGGATGGTACATTATGAGTCCAGGAGGGACGGTAATTGTCCAACCAATAGCCATAACTTGCCAATATCTCGTGGACTGATGATACAACAGGAGTCCAATATCTCCCCAGGAGTCCAATATCTTCCCAGTCCAATCGGGGTTCTGCTACATTTCTCTCCTTCTTCACGGCCTTCTTCTACTACTGGCCAAATGGAACGTGTGGGGGGGGGGGGTCGTTGTTGATTTAACAAACTGTTAACAACCTCCTTTATACATGTCATCTCCCCTGAGAGGATTTGGGGCGGAAGTTCTTTAGTGCGCCTCATTTCTTACGGATGTTCCTGTCAAAGGACCAAATATATTGGGCTCAATTCTCTTAAAGTACGTCATCTTCAAACCTATAAGGTGGAGTGATTTCTTTCTGAACGTTGTACCATATATCAGAGAGTTCTAAATCGCTCAATAATTATTAAATAAAAATAACGCCAGGTTCCAAAACATCTGTCTCCGAGTTGTAAATGATTACGCTAGATAAACTAAAATTACAAATATGCACAATAAGCTGGCAATGCCAACAATCACAGACTATATACACACACTCATGATTAAATTATTTCATTCAGTAGAAGCATCGGACAACCCACTAATAGCTGATAAACAATTATAACAAATAAACTCTCAGACGATGCAAGCACAAACGGACCAAACTCATACTTCTGGATAGCTGACCTCATCTTAGTAAGATAATAGTTACGTAATGTATGTTTTGTTATTGTATTAGCATAAATATGCTTTAGCGATGACTGAGAAAAAGCATTACAAAACGTGCCATAAAAAAGTGTCCGCTGGCGTTCGCGCATGCGTGTGGTCATTCACGAAAAAGAAGAATATATGTCACACAGTACATTACATGGGTTTGACGGGTGCACCTAAAGCATATTTATGTTCCTGCATTTTAGACATAGACTATTTAAGACTCTTAACGAAATTAATTTTTAGCTTGTTTTTTTTATATATATATATATATATAATTTTTTCCTAAACATTCAACAATATTTACGCTCATTATGTAAGTAGTTTAACCCCGATTCTGATCCATCCTATATATACACACACACAAATTTGAACCACCACATTTTCGTGATCTATAGGGTCCGAAAGAGAAATTTACTGGTCGGCACTTCCGGGTTTCCTCCCTATGGAAGGAGGGAGGAACTGCGCTAAAATAAAAACAAATGTAAAGGAAGAAATAACAATAAGATTCATTTTAGAAAGCTAAAAGAGAAAAATGTTGTCAGGAATACTATAAAATAATAACTTAAGCGTAATTTGAAACGTTGATGGCCGAACTTTTAGTGGATGCAACAATCTTTGGGAAACCATTGGGATCAAAATTCTGAATTTAAGCGATTCTGTATTCGTGAATTGTCTCACTGTTTTCAATAGAAGTTAGCTCAGGAAGATTTTACTGCCAGAGCAGTAAGCTGCTTGCAGGCGTCGAGTGCACTCCAAAAAATTAATTTTCTCATATTGCAATCATTTTCATTTCAATTGCGTTCTTGATAGCTCTAAAGCTTTTGTTAGAAGATCATTCAATTTTGATGAAGTGGAATATTAGCACATTGTCTTCATGAGCATCAGGCAGCTCTCCAACTAAAATTCTCTAGCCACTTAGAAAACACTTTGTGAACTCATAAGAGCTCCCAATTCATCCGCATAAGGGTTCCCTAAGCACCTTATCTATTATTCACAAAAGACCTGCTCAATTACAGCCTAACGAAATATATGGAAGTTATGGGTTCTCAAAGCGAAGCCCGGGGAGACTACGGTAACTTTACGGGAATATCCCATGAGAATACGAACAGCCATTAAGTCCCGTCTCCCTAAGGTCCTTTAAGTCCTTCAATAGGAGGACTTAGGAGGATATGGAGAGCTTCTTCATATTCCCTGCGACTTAAACCGGGGTATTTCATAACCCCCCACTGAGAAGTGTGTATCTGTCCCCGATACTTTTCTTATACTTTTCCTACTTTGGGGAGTTTGGAAGTCAGCTCAGGCCGTCATAAGATAGAGGAAAGTTTGTCTCCTGAGGTCGGATTTGTTAGACTAAGGGATTTTTCTTTTTCGTGCACGATACAAAGTTGGCGAAAACAAAACCACTTTGCCTCCTAGTTGTGTCGTAATTCTTTTTCGCAGTTCGAATGAATTATCGATTGTGTTTTTAATAGAAATGTAATGTCTTTGCGTGCTGGGCTCCCCTTAGGAGATGCCACAAAATGCTTCGAGTGTTTCTTGACAAAATCCTTTTGTTCAAGGGATGTTATAGGGTTTGCCCCTATATGGAGGATCGATGGTGATATAAGCATAAATATGCTTTAGCGATGACTAAACTTAAAAAAAGCGTTACCAAAAAGTGGCCGGTGGCGTTCGGGCATGCGCGGTGGCCATTTCCAAAAAAGAAGAATGTATGTTATACAGTACAGTACATAGGTTTGTCGGGTGTACCTAAAGCATATTTAGGTTCCTGAAGTTGAGCAGAAACGAAACTAAACGAAATTATTTTTTTATTTATTTAATTTGTAACATCCACTTATAGACGGGTTTTCTAGAGTTAACCACATTTTCCATAAATGTACTTATATCGAATAAAAAATACACTACCCTCATTAGGAACCTACGAATTTAGGAACTGAGTATCACCAGTAGTAATTTTTGATGAAAAAAGAACAAAACATTTTAAAACTCACAGTTTTGGCTATTAAAGTTAATGATCTTCAGGCAGAAATATATATTGGACGGTTCGGCTGCACTTCGGCAGCCTTCTTCAGCTAAAACGTCCAATATAGATTTCGCCTGAAGAACAGACGTATTTTTATCTCCTAGCCGAATCCCAACAATCCCTTGACTTCTTATCACCTCAACGGCTAACTATCTCCATCTCCAATGTCTTAAAATTTTCATACCTACAAGATATCGAAAATGACCCCCCTTAACATTTATATATAAATATATTTATTTGCCGAAACTTAGTATTTAGCATACCCACAACAAACCCAGGGAATAAAATTATGTTCATAAAAATGGGTTATTCCAGAACATAATAAACTAAAGAGATAATAATTTAGCGTTGTTTATTACAAATATAACGAAAAGTTATCATGGTTTCTTTTGTAATTTTTAAGGCATATCAATTATTACGATTCATGTTTATGTTTTATTTATAAAGGTTGTTTAAACAAATATTTGAGGAATGCGGTGTACGCTACTCATCTTGCTGAGGTATCAGCTTAGTTATGCTATGCAATAAATGCCACATTAAGACATTCAAATTGCTTTCATTGTAAGACAACATTACAGACATGGGATAAGAGCATTTTTTTTTTTTTTTTTTTTTTTTTTTTTTTTCCCCAGATCACATCCATTCCGAAGGACGTATAAGCAGTCAATATTCCACTCCCTGGATGAAAACTAGCAGCTCTAATATTCTTCAGTACTAGAGTCCGTTGTTCTAACAACTGTTCTACGGCGAGCCTCGGAAGACAGATGTTATACTTTGTTTTATGTAAGGTATTTTTCTCCAAGATAAAAGAAATTTGAAAAGTTTACGCCATCATTCAACGAGAAAAGGCAGTAAATTTTCACTTGTTTTCACTTTCCCGAGTTTCCATCTTGTTCTTTTATTTATGAAGGAAACTAGCAGCTCATTGTTATTATGTTAAGTTCCATCAATTTTATGATTATATAATTTATTTCTAAATAAATGGTTTAGACGACATGGCTTAACCATCCCTTACAACATGTAGCCAGTACATAGACATTATCATAACATATCAACAAAGTACATGATTTTATGATCTCATATGAAGGTCTCAAAGACATATTAATGAAACTAGATTCTTATCCCATGAATAAGTTCATACATAGAATAGTTTATAGTTAAAATTTCTTTTAATAATTTTAAATCTTATAGTAATAACTTAATTTGAAATAAATGAATTCCGCGTTCAAATACGACAATTTACAATAACTTCCTGGTTTCTTAGAAGACTTACCTCGCTGTGCTCATCGTCCACACTACGATGCACTTAAAATAAAAAATAATTTATTTCTGGCATTTTTTCAATGTCAAAAAAAAATCGCTACTTGATAAAACATGCAGTAACTAGAAAATGTAATAAAAAAAATTGTCTTTCGCAAAGGAGCTGACTCATCTTACAAGTAGTGCTCGACCACATAATGCGTTTGTATGGTGAATTTTGGAAAGCTTCTAATAGACACCCCGCAATATATTTTGCCTTTGAATCAGGGATCGAAACAGTTTTTTTTTTTTTTTTACCAAAAAAGTTAAAATTTAAATGAAGAAGTGATTTTGACTAGGCTTCGTATTGGACACTGCCATCTAACCCATTCTTATTTAATGGAAAACAAGCAGAGGCCAACCTGTGCAAGTTGTAATGAGACTTTGACTGTTAGACACATACTGACAGACTGTGGACTGCGTAGTGACTTAGACATTCCTCACGACCTTCACGACTTACTGACTGAAGGTAGTCCATACATCCACAAAATACTTGAACATTTTAAAACTTTAAACATATATAACAAAACATAAATAGTAATTACCAGAACTTACTTTTTCTATCCACCCCTTTTATTATAATTATTTATTTATATATATATATATATATATATATATATATATATATTTATGATATTTATTTTTTATTTGTTTTTTGGTTTTGTTTATATTTATTTAGTTTTCAGATACAAACAAACTATGCAATAATTTCTATTACCTGTTCAATTTATTTATTTTGTCTTCTTATTTTTATTTATGTTTGAATATACATTTATGTCTATGTAGACATCAATGAATTATATATATATATATATATATATATATATGTATGTATAAGATTTCTGAACATACTTGCACGGAGGAAATCACTAAAATAGTTTGTTTATCTAATACCTAATGTTGTGGTACTGTTTTGTTTAGTTTTTGTTCTTCTTTTTTTCTTGTTTTTTTTTCTTTGACTGGAGAAGGAACGTGTGACCAACTTTATCATGAGCTCATCGCTATCATTACGAAGCTCATCATAAAATAAATAAATAAAATTTAAATGTTAAAAAAAATCTTTTATTTAAAAGTTTTAAGAGTAAAAGCTATTTAAGGACTCCTAAAATTAAGTATTAAAATAAAAATTAATTTAATAGTTTTATTTTTTTCAAGGTGAAATAAAAGTTTTCAGTAATTTAATCGAGAATTTTATGGTTTCGTTGGTTTAAAATAACTGGAATACTGGAAATAATGAAAATACACACTTCCATACCTTTATTATTATAATATTAAGTGTACTTATCCTACTCCCCCCAGCGCAGCCACTCAAGTAAGGGTTGAAAAATTCTTTTCAACCCTTAAGTAAATATTAAATTATTATATATATATAATGTGAACTTTACCAAATTACAAGATAAATTATTATTGAAATTTAATTATTTCGTCAAAATAAGTGAAATGTTCTTGTTGGGGCGCGGGCTTTAAGACTTAGGGTACAAAGTACGTCGTACCCCCACCTCCCTAATATACCAGCGCAGTTCGTTTCCAGATCTAGAGTAGATCACATCTCATTCTTTTAGCTCAGGACTGCCCCCTCAATTCCCATTACGTTCCGGCCTCTCTTCTCTTTTTACTTTCCAGGAGCTGCGAACAGGGCCCTGTTTCTTCAGCAGCTGGCAACGTAATGGTAAGTTTAAATGTTTTTTTCTCATACTCTGAACCCATCCCTCAAACCACGTGCCGAGGATTAATTTTCAATCCCCAGCGCGTACATTTTTGGTCCTCCGGGCCGCGGATTGCGTAAGTAATCCGTGGAGATTTAACCACGACTAATCCGAATCGCGGAATACATATTAGTTCCCCATTTTATAGAATTAAAATAATTTATTCGTCCAACTTCAAGATGTCGAAGCGAGACCCCATTAAACAACTAGCTATTTTAAGGGAAAAGCGCGAGGAAATGTTCGCAATGGCATCCAATTACTTAAAAAGGGCTACAAATTTAGAAAAGGAAAATTTTCGCGATTTCGCCCCTACGTATATCAAATTGGATCAAATGGAAAATAATTTCTCTAGAATACAGGATACGATTATGGAAATTAACGCGGAAGTTTCTATAGAAACTGAGAAATTGGAAGTTCAGAATGTTCGCGTAGCCTTCGATGACGTCATACATTCCATACGCAGTACATATCTTAGGCTGGACAGGCTGTATCCCGAAGCTCCGACAGGCGCGTGCTTGCAGGAGAAGCCTATTCTTCAAACCAAATCCTTTCTCCCTTGGATAGAAATTCCACGTTTTTCGGGGAAAATCGAAGATTGGACTACCTTCATATCACTCTTTAACAGTATAGTCGATACCGACGAATGCCTGACGCAAGTTCAAAAATTTCAGTATTTGAGGTCGGTACTCGACGGAGAGCCTCTATCTCTTATATCAAATTTCCAACTTACAACCGAAAATTACGCTTTAGCATTGCAGGTGCTTAAAGATCGATACCAGTCAAACAGACATCTGGCCGCATATTATATAAATCAAATTTTGTTCTTTTCTCCCATTACGACATCTAACCATAATTATCTGCAGAAATTCATTAGCGTACATTCCAATTCTGTAAATGCACTGAAAGTGCTTGATCTAGAAAATTTAGTAGATGTTCTTCTTTTTCATTTGGCCTATAGGAACTTAGATCGTTCCACTCAGATTGCATTCGAAAATCATTTCAAATCAGTAAATGTTCCAACTTTTAAAAATTTACTTGATTTTGTAATAGAACGTGCTAGATCATCTGAGATAATGCAAGATCTCGGAATAAAAGGTAGAATTACTCAGAGTAAACAAGTTAATACTTTCCTAACTAATTCGAATAAAATAGAACGAGAAGATCCCGGCTGTCCCATTTGTAAACATTCTCATAAGATAACATCGTGTCCTCAGTTAATTAATTGTCAACTCAATAAAAAATATGAAATTTTAAAACGCTTAAAACGATGTTTTAACTGTCTTGGTGCACATATGAAAAATCAATGCAAATCGAAAAATGTTTGTAGATCGTGTAGTAGATCCCATCACACCTTATTACACCCTTCTAAACCGATTCGAGGAATATTAGATTCTGGATCCCAAATTTCAGCTATATCTCTCGGAGCTGTCAAGCGTCTAGGATTCAAAAAATTGAAAAATTCTATCTCTCTTTCTGGGATATCCAATGTTGCTACACCCACATATGGAGCTGTAGATTGTATCTTGTCCCCCCGTGACAACTCTAAAAGAGAATTTAAAATACAATCTGTTATCTTATCAACCATTTCTAACGACCTACCGCAACAAAGTCTACCGGGAGAGGTAATAAACAAATTTAAAAATTTAAAATTAGCCGATGATAAATTTTTTGAAAGTTCTCCAGTAGAATTCATAATTGGAAATGATTTATATCCACTCATTCTAGAAAACGAACCTATTACAATAATTAAGGGTAACCCTTCCGCAATAAACACTGTTTTTGGCTGGGTTATCGGTGGTAATGTTATTAATCCAGAAAATAAAAACCCAAATAAAGATTCTGCTATATGTTCCTTGATGACTATAACTCCTTCTTTGGATTCATTAGTTTCCAAATTCTGGGAAACTGAAGAAGTGAGTGCATCCATTCCTATAAACCCTGAAGATGAATTCGTTGAAAATCATTTTGTGACCACTCATTCCAGAGACACTTCTGGTCGCTATGTGGTGTCATTGCCTTTCAAACCTAATGCTCCAATTTTGAGCGATAATCGCAACCAAGCGCTAAAATATATTTTAAATTTAGAAAGGCGCCTTTCTCGAACTCCTGAGATTATGTTTGACTATAATAAATTTCTAAACGAATATTTAGAATTGGGTCACATGGAAATAGCCAATTCCTCTTCTAGTTACATATTACCTCATCATTGTGATTGTGTGCTTAACGAATTTAGTTCTTCTACAAAAATAGCGAGTTTCCCACCAGCAAATTTGTCGCACGTTTCGACTGACCAGAACCCCGCCGATATAGCCACTCGAGACTGCTCTCCGGAGCATTTTTCAGAAAACTCTTTGTGGTGGAGAGGTCCCTCTTTTTTGAGAAAAATTCCCAGCGAATGGCCGTCCAAGCGGGTCGTCAGTCCTGAGGAAGAAATACCAGAGCTGAAACCGCTTAAAGTGTTATTATCCGCCTCTGTTCCATCACCTTACCTAATCGAGTTCATAAATAAGTTTTCTTCTTGGCTTCGTTTGAAATATGTTCTAGCATATGTTTTGAGATTTGTTCACAACATTAGATCAAGTAACACGCGTCATAAGGGCGCTCTTTCTGTCCAAGAGTTAACGTTAGCAGAAGACCTGATAATATCGTTGGTGCAGAAAGATAGTTTCCCATTTTTATTTGTTTCTAATTCAACTGTTCCTTCCAATATAGCATCCCTGGTCCCATATCTCGATAAAAAGGGACTTATAAGAGTTGGTGGCCGCTTGAGCTACTCAAACTTAAGTGAGTCCGCTAAGCATCCTATTCTTTTGCCTAAAAAATCAAGAATATCTGAACTCCTCTGCGACTATTATCGTTTAGTTTCCTTGCACTCAGGACCTAGGACTACTCAAAGTTTGATCCAGCGATATTATTGGATAATTTCTCTTCGCGATCTAGTGCGCAAGCGCATCCACAAGTGCCTTACATGCCACAAGTTAAGAGCCTCAGTTACGCAGCCAGTTATGTCTAATCTGCCTTATCCAAGAGTCAATGTCTCAAAGCCTTTCACAAGCACCGGGGTGGATTTCGCTGGCCCATTTCTCATTAAGGAAAGCAGCAGGAAAAATGCTGCTGCTAAAAAATGCTACTTATGTCTTTTCGTTTGCTTCAGTACTAAGGCTGTCCATCTGGAAGTTGTTTCCTCTCTGTCAACCCAAGCATTTATCGCTACTCTAGACAGATTTGTTGCGAGACGAGGTCTCCCCCACGACATTTATTCAGACTGTGGACGTAATTTTGTTGGTTTTTCTCGACACCTAAAAGAAGTTTATGATCAGATGAAGGCTTCCTCTCCTGAAATTAGCGCATTTCTCGCATCCCGCAGCATAAGATGGCATTTTAATCCTCCTTATGCACCTCATTTTGGTGGCCTTCATGAAGCTGGCATAAAATCTGCCAAACTCCTTTTGGTACGAATGCTTGGCCGGAATCCTGCTCTAAGTTACGAGGAACTCACTACTCTAGTTGCGCGCATTGAAGCCGTCTTAAATAGTCGTCCACTCTATCTCTCTTGCCCTCATCCTCTTGATGATCCTGATCTTCTAACCCCTGGTCATTTCTTGGTGGGCGGCCCTCTGCTAGCCGTTCCAGAACCTCTAGAAGAAAGTACCTCATATGCATCACGTTGGACAAGGGTCAAGTCGTTATATGCGTCCTACTGGAGACGCTGGACTTCTGAGTATTTAAACACACTCATGCAAAAACAGAAGTGGACAAAGTGCTCCGAAAACCTTGCCGTAGGCGACGTCGTTTTCCTCAAGGAAAATTCTTTACCACCCCTCGCATGGCCTATTGGCCGGGTTGAAGCCGTACATCCAGGATGTGACGGCGTGGTGCGTGTGGTGTCAATCCGCACAACCCATGGCACTTATGTCAGGCCAGTAACAAAACTACTGTTGCTGCCACATTAGTCGTTTGTTTTTGTTTTTTTTTCCTCTTTATCTCGCAAGATGCATTCATTTATTTTTCTATTATTTCACAAGTGTTTTGTTGTCACTCTTTCTTATCGCCAAGCGAGGCTTTATTATAATTTGCCATAGGATTCCTCCCTCCTTAGTCCTCATCCTCTCCGTGGGCTTCCCGCGAAGAAGTCTTCCATGACAGCCCCCTTGGAAGTGAAGAAGTTGCGTTTCCTTTATTCCTACTTCTCTCTCTCATACCTTTTCGTGATGAACCTTTGGAAGATAACCACATATTTATTATTATAATTTATTTTCTTCTTTCTCAAGATTTCTTATTTCTCTTTTTAAGAAACTATCGTTTCTTGGTGGGCGGTATGTTGGGGCGCGGGCTTTAAGACTTAGGGTACAAAGTACGTCGTACCCCCACCTCCCTAATATACCAGCGCAGTTCGTTTCCAGATCTAGAGTAGATCACATCTCATTCTTTTAGCTCGGGACTGCCCCCTCAATTCCCATTACGTTCCGGCCTCTCTTCTCTCTTTACTTTCCAGGAGCTGCGAACAGGGCCCTGTTTCTTCAGCAGCTGGCAACGTAATGGTAAGTTTAAATGTTTTTTTCTCATACTCTGAACCCATCCCTCAAACCACGTGCCGAGGATTAATTTTCAATCCCCAGCGCGGGGACTGAAAATTAATCTGTTACATCATCTTCTGTTACTTTAAACATTTATTTTTGTTTATTTGCTGAAAAATATTTGTTGATACAAAACAAAAAAAAAATATTAGCTAATAATTACTTTAAACATTAGTAATATCAATTACTTTAAAACTTGTATTCTTTAAGTTGAAAAATGATAGTAAAAGAAAAACTTTTTTAAAAAAAGTTTAAACCCAAAAAGTGTTTTACGAACTTTTACTTTTTAATAAAAAAAATAAGATTAAATGTTTAAAAAATACTTTCTTAAAATAAAAGTGAACAATTATTATTTTTAGCACTTGGTTTGAATTGAACAATTCCGAAATTACAAGCACCTTTCTCCCTGACTGAAGTGGCCCAATGTCCCAACATATTTTATAGGAAAATTATTATACTTCAGAATGGACTATCTACTCTCATTTGCGGAGTGACGCAACTACAGACCGACGTCATATGCTGGTTTTCCTCCATTTAAGGGGAGGGGTGGGGGGCGCGAAAACTCTAAAATTTGGCGAATAAAAGGAAGCGTGAAGAAGTAAATAAAACATTAGTAGGAAAGGAGGGGGAGAGATGAAGGTGACACGGGACCATTATTTCTGTGACATTTCCATTAGGGCATTGCTTTATTCAGCAGTGCCCTGGATTCTTCAGGATATCAGCTGGAGGGAATCAGTCTTCTATCCAGCAGGATGGATCTCTTCAAGGGATTGATGTGAACAGCAGTTGCAGCAACGTTCAACAGAGCAACGCAATACTAAAAATGTTTCTCCGCTTCCTTTTCTGTATACACGTTTTGCTAAATTTTTCATGGTAAATTCTTATTAAATACAAAGATTTTCTGCTTAAAAATCCTCAATCTTATATTTTCTCATCTCTATACAATAATAAGAAAGAAGGATACAGGTGAAAGGCTACTCAACCAAGCAGCCTATAACATTTAGATACATTGAATCGAGGTATAAGTAGACTATGGAATGATATAGACTAGTGGAATGGTATGATAAGAATGAAGACATTTTCTCATCTCTATACAATAATAACAAAGAAGGATACAGGTGAAAGGCTACTCAAGCAAGCAGCCTATAACATTTAGATACATTGAATCGAGGTATAAGTAGACTATGGAATGATATAGACTAGTGGAATGGTATCATATGAATGAAGACATTTTCTCATCTCTATACAATAATAACAAAGAAGGATACAGGAGAAAGGCTACTCAAGCAAGCAGCCTATAACATTTAGATACATTGAATCGAGGTATAAGTAGACTATGGAATGATATAGACTAGTGGAATGGTATCATATGAATGATGACATTTTCTCATCTCTTTACAATAATAAGAAAGAAGGATACAGGTGAAAGGCTACTCAACCAAGCAGCCTATAACATTTAGATACATTGAATCGAGGTATAAGTAGACTATGGAATGATATAGACTAGTGGAATGGTATCATATGAATGATGACATTTTCTCATCTCTTTACAATAATAAGAAAGAAGGATACAGGTGAAAGGCTACTCAACCAAGCAGCCTATAACATTTAGATACATTGAATCGAGGTATAAGTAGACTATGGAATGATATAGACTAGTGGAATGGTATCATATGAATGATGACATTTTCTCATCTCTTTACAATAATAAGAAAGAAGGATACAGGTGAAAGGCTACTCAACCAAGCAGCCTATAACATTTAGATACATTGAATCGAGGTATAAGTAGACTATGGAATGATATAGACTAGTGGAATGGTATCATATGAATGATGACATTTTCTCATCTCTTTACAATAATAAGAAAGAAGGATACAGGTGAAAGGCTACTCAAGCAAGCAGCCTATAACATTTAGATACATTGAATCGAGGTATAAGTAGACTATGGAATGATATAGACTAGTGGAATGGTATCATATGAATGAAGACATTTTCTCATCTCTTTACAATAATAAGAAAGAAGGATACAGGTGAAAGGCTACTCAAGCAAGCAGCCTATAACATTTAGATACATTGAATCGAGGTATAAGTAGACTATGGAATGATATAGACTAGTGGAATGGTATATGAATGATGACATTTTCTCATCTCTTTACAATAATAAGAAAGAAGGATACAGGTGAAAGGCTACTCAAGCAAGCAGCCTATAACATTTAGATACATTGAATCGAGGTATAAGTAGACTATGGAATGATATAGACTAGTGGAATGGTATATGAATGATGACATTTTCTCATCTCTTTACAATAATAAGAAAGAAGGATACAGGTGAAAGGCTACTCAAGCAAGCAGCCTATAACATTTAGATACATTGAATCGAGGTATAAGTAGACTATGGAATGATATAGACTAGTGGAATGGTATCATATGAATGATGACATTTTCTCATCTCTTTACAATAATAAGAAAGAAGGATACAGGTGAAAGGCTACTCAAGCAAGCAGCCTATAACATTTAGATACATTGAATCGAGGTATAAGTAGACTATGGAATGATATAGACTAGTGGAATGGTATATGAATGATGACATTTTCTCATCTCTTTACAATAATAAGAAAGAAGGATACAGGTGAAAGGCTACTCAACCAAGCAGCCTATAACATTTAGATACATTGAATCGAGGTATAAGTAGACTATGGAATGATATAGACTAGTGGAATGGTATATGAATGATGACATTTTCTCATCTCTTTACAATAATAAGAAAGAAGGATACAGGTGAAAGGCTACTCAAGCAAGCAGCCTATAACATTTAGATACATTGAATCGAGGTATAAGTAGACTATGGAATGATATAGACTAGTGGAATGGTATATGAAAGATGACATTTTCTCATCTCTTTACAATAATAAGAAAGAAGGATACAGGTGAAAGGCTACTCAAGCAAGCAGCCTATAACATTTAGATACATTGAATCGAGGTATAAGTAGACTATGGAATGATATAGACTAGTGGAATGGTATATGAATGATGACATTTTCTCATCTCTTTACAATAATAAGAAAGAAGGATACAGGTGAAAGGCTACTCAACCAAGCAGCCTATAACATTTAGATACATTGAATCGAGGTATAAGTAGACTATGGAATGATATAGACTAGTGGAATGGTATATGAATGATGACATTTTCTCATCTCTTTACAATAATAAGAAAGAAGGATACAGGTGAAAGGCTACTCAAGCAAGCAGCCTATAACATTTAGATACATTGAATCGAGGTATAAGTAGACTATGGAATGATATAGACTAGTGGAATGGTATATGAATGATGACATTTTCTCATCTCTTTACAATAATAAGAAAGAAGGATACAGGTGAAAGGCTACTCAACCAAGCAGCCTATAACATTTAGATACATTGAATCGAGGTATAAGTAGACTATGGAATGATATAGACTAGTGGAATGGTATATGAATGATGACATTTTCTCATCTCTTTACAATAATAAGAAAGAAGGATACAGGTGAAAGGCTACTCAACCAAGCAGCCTATAACATTTAGATACATTGAATCGAGGTATAAGTAGACTATGGAATGATATAGACTAGTGGAATGGTATCATATGAATGAAGACATTTTCTCATCTCTTTACAATAATAAGAAAGAAGGATACAGGTGAAAGGCTACTCAACCAAGCAGCCTATAACATTTAGATACATTGAATCGAGGTATAAGTAGACTATGGAATGATATAGACTAGTGGAATGGTATATGAATGATGACATTTTCTCATCTCTTTACAATAATAAGAAAGAAGGATACAGGTGAAAGGCTACTCAACCAAGCAGCCTATAACATTTAGATACATTGAATCGAGGTATAAGTAGACTATGGAATGATATAGACTAGTGGAATGGTATCATATGAATGAAGACATTTTCTCATCTCTTTACAATAATAAGAAAGAAGGATACAGGTGAAAGGCTACTCAACCAAGCAGCCTATAACATTTAGATACATTGAATCGAGGTATAAGTAGACTATGGAATGATATAGACTAGTGGAATGGTATCATATGAATGAAGACATTTTCTCATCTCTTTACAATAATAAGAAAGAAGGATACAGGTGAAAGGCTACTCAACCAAGCAGCCTATAACATTTAGATACATTGAATCGAGGTATAAGTAGACTATGGAATGATATAGACTAGTGGAATGGTATCATATGAATGAAGACATTTTCTCATCTCTTTACAATAATAAGAAAGAAGGATACAGGTGAAAGGCTACTCAAGCAAGCAGCCTATAACATTTAGATACATTGAATCGAGGTATAAGTAGACTATGGAATGATATAGACTAGTGGAATGGTATCATATGAATGATGACATTTTCTCATCTCTTTACAATAATAAGAAAGAAGGATACAGGTGAAAGGCTACTCAACCAAGCAGCCTATAACATTTAGATACATTGAATCGAGGTATAAGTAGACTATGGAATGATATAGACTAGTGGAATGGTATCATATGAATGATGACATTTTCTCATCTCTTTACAATAATAAGAAAGAAGGATACAGGTGAAAGGCTACTCAACCAAGCAGCCTATAACATTTAGATACATTGAATCGAGGTATAAGTAGACTATGGAATGATATAGACTAGTGGAATGGTATCATATGAATGATGACATTTTCTCATCTCTTTACAATAATAAGAAAGAAGGATACAGGTGAAAGGCTACTCAACCAAGCAGCCTATAACATTTAGATACATTGAATCGAGGTATAAGTAGACTATGGAATGATATAGACTAGTGGAATGGTATCATATGAATGATGACATTTTCTCATCTCTTTACAATAATAAGAAAGAAGGATACAGGTGAAAGGCTACTCAACCAAGCAGCCTATAACATTTAGATACATTGAATCGAGGTATAAGTAGACTATGGAATGATATAGACTAGTGGAATGGTATCATATGAATGATGACATTTTCTCATCTCTTTACAATAATAAGAAAGAAGGATACAGGTGAAAGGCTACTCAACCAAGCAGCCTATAACATTTAGATACATTGAATCGAGGTATAAGTAGACTATGGAATGATATAGACTAGTGGAATGGTATATGAATGATGACATTTTCTCATCTCTTTACAATAATAAGAAAGAAGGATACAGGTGAAAGGCTACTCAAGCAAGCAGCCTATAACATTTAGATACATTGAATCGAGGTATAAGTAGACTATGGAATGATATAGACTAGTGGAATGGTATCATATGAATGATGACATTTTCTCATCTCTTTACAATAATAAGAAAGAAGGATACAGGTGAAAGGCTACTCAAGCAAGCAGCCTATAACATTTAGATACATTGAATCGAGGTATAAGTAGACTATGGAATGATATAGACTAGTGGAATGGTATATGAATGAAGACATTTTCTCATCTCTTTACAATAATAAGAAAGAAGGATACAGGTGAAAGGCTACTCAACCAAGCAGCCTATAACATTTAGATACATTGAATCGAGGTATAAGTAGACTATGGAATGATATAGACTAGTGGAATGGTATATGAATGATGACATTTTCTCATCTCTTTACAATAATAAGAAAGAAGGATACAGGTGAAAGGCTACTCAACCAAGCAGCCTATAACATTTAGATACATTGAATCGAGGTATAAGTAGACTATGGAATGATATAGACTAGTGGAATGGTATCATATGAATGAAGACATTTTCTCATCTCTTTACAATAATAAGAAAGAAGGATACAGGTGAAAGGCTACTCAACCAAGCAGCCTATAACATTTAGATACATTGAATCGAGGTATAAGTAGACTATGGAATGATATAGACTAGTGGAATGGTATATGAATGATGACATTTTCTCATCTCTTTACAATAATAAGAAAGAAGGATACAGGTGAAAGGCTACTCAACCAAGCAGCCTATAACATTTAGATACATTGAATCGAGGTATAAGTAGACTATGGAATGATATAGACTAGTGGAATGGTATCATATGAATGAAGACATTTTCTCATCTCTTTACAATAATAAGAAAGAAGGATACAGGTGAAAGGCTACTCAACCAAGCAGCCTATAACATTTAGATACATTGAATCGAGGTATAAGTAGACTATGGAATGATATAGACTAGTGGAATGGTATCATATGAATGAAGACATTTTCTCATCTCTTTACAATAATAAGAAAGAAGGATACAGGTGAAAGGCTACTCAACCAAGCAGCCTATAACATTTAGATACATTGAATCGAGGTATAAGTAGACTATGGAATGATATAGACTAGTGGAATGGTATCATATGAATGAAGACATTTTCTCATCTCTTTACAATAATAAGAAAGAAGGATACAGGTGAAAGGCTACTCAAGCAAGCAGCCTATAACATTTAGATACATTGAATCGAGGTATAAGTAGACTATGGAATGATATAGACTAGTGGAATGGTATCATATGAATGATGACATTTTCTCATCTCTTTACAATAATAAGAAAGAAGGATACAGGTGAAAGGCTACTCAACCAAGCAGCCTATAACATTTAGATACATTGAATCGAGGTATAAGTAGACTATGGAATGATATAGACTAGTGGAATGGTATCATATGAATGATGACATTTTCTCATCTCTTTACAATAATAAGAAAGAAGGATACAGGTGAAAGGCTACTCAACCAAGCAGCCTATAACATTTAGATACATTGAATCGAGGTATAAGTAGACTATGGAATGATATAGACTAGTGGAATGGTATCATATGAATGATGACATTTTCTCATCTCTTTACAATAATAAGAAAGAAGGATACAGGTGAAAGGCTACTCAACCAAGCAGCCTATAACATTTAGATACATTGAATCGAGGTATAAGTAGACTATGGAATGATATAGACTAGTGGAATGGTATCATATGAATGATGACATTTTCTCATCTCTTTACAATAATAAGAAAGAAGGATACAGGTGAAAGGCTACTCAACCAAGCAGCCTATAACATTTAGATACATTGAATCGAGGTATAAGTAGACTATGGAATGATATAGACTAGTGGAATGGTATCATATGAATGATGACATTTTCTCATCTCTTTACAATAATAAGAAAGAAGGATACAGGTGAAAGGCTACTCAACCAAGCAGCCTATAACATTTAGATACATTGAATCGAGGTATAAGTAGACTATGGAATGATATAGACTAGTGGAATGGTATATGAATGATGACATTTTCTCATCTCTTTACAATAATAAGAAAGAAGGATACAGGTGAAAGGCTACTCAAGCAAGCAGCCTATAACATTTAGATACATTGAATCGAGGTATAAGTAGACTATGGAATGATATAGACTAGTGGAATGGTATCATATGAATGATGACATTTTCTCATCTCTTTACAATAATAAGAAAGAAGGATACAGGTGAAAGGCTACTCAAGCAAGCAGCCTATAACATTTAGATACATTGAATCGAGGTATAAGTAGACTATGGAATGATATAGACTAGTGGAATGGTATATGAATGAAGACATTTTCTCATCTCTTTACAATAATAAGAAAGAAGGATACAGGTGAAAGGCTACTCAACCAAGCAGCCTATAACATTTAGATACATTGAATCGAGGTATAAGTAGACTATGGAATGATATAGACTAGTGGAATGGTATATGAATGATGACATTTTCTCATCTCTTTACAATAATAAGAAAGAAGGATACAGGTGAAAGGCTACTCAACCAAGCAGCCTATAACATTTAGATACATTGAATCGAGGTATAAGTAGACTATGGAATGATATAGACTAGTGGAATGGTATCATATGAATGAAGACATTTTCTGTGGCGATGTAATCAAAAATAATTTAACTGAAATGTCATAAGTATATAGTAGGGAAATTTAGATACTTGTTGTTGTTTTTTTTTTTTTTTTATTATAATGTCAATTAATTTTGTATGATTACAATTCAATGGCCGATGATGTAATTTTCATAAATAATAATTACATAATATAATGTATTCTGGTCTTGCCATTTAATCATTAAAAGTGATATAATTAACAATTGAGTGACCCTTTACTAAAATTTATTAATTATCGAAAAAGGGCAGGATCCTATAAAAATTTACTATTAAAGGTATTTATTTCCTCTCTTTCCCTGTTTCACGAAGTTTTTGTGTCTCTTTAGAGCAGCATGTTATAAACACTAAGGCTTACAGGAAATAAGTGTACAATTCTTGTAGACGCTAGAGCACACGCTAAGACAGCCCAGTTTTTTTTTTTTTTTTTTTTTTTTTTTTTAACGGCGCATCAACATCTAGGCCATTAGCGCCGACATCCAGGGTGCAGCGAGGAATTTTCCCAACGAGCCGTGGGAGAAAATTCCTGCCGCCGGATGGGAATCGAACCCACCATCTGCCGCTTATGAGTCCAAGGCGCTAGCCACTAGACCACGGGATACCCAACTTCTACATAGTGTTTTTATTCTTATTAGAGATCTAAAGAATGTGTCATGAAAGAACTAAGCATAAAGAAGGTTCAATTATTTGGTATTTGCGATAAAGCTATAATACAATCTTGCAACGTTTTTTACCTTTTTCCTTTTTTATGAGCTTAAATGCTTCCTCAACAAATCAAAAATGACCTCCAAGAGTGTTTATTTGCCGGAAAAGTTTTTAAGTGTGCCAAAAGGTCAATTTTCTCAAACGTTTGTTTTTCAAATAGGGGCGATACGCTAGTGCTTTCAATTTTCGCCCGATCAACTTCAAATTTTAACTGCTGATTCCTGTTTGCTACGTACGAATCTTCCACTGATTTAATTATTAAGATTTTTGGCGGATTTTCTAACAGAAAATGAACAATAGTTCGCCATTTTTTATGCATTAATATTTCTTAAAAATCCTTTGTACTTTAATAGATTAAACCTTCTTCTTTAAAAATAATTTTAGTTCTTTGTTCTAGAATAAAAATTGCCGCCTGCAGAATATCGCCCTTGAAAAAATGGGGGTTCCGTTCGTCAGACACCACTTCGCAGTTTTGTTTTCGCAGAATTAACATCTTTTTTTTTTTTTTTTTTTTTGAAAAAATATTGATTAATTTGCTATCCATAAATTGGTGAAAATTACTTTGATTGATTTGCTCCTTAAGAATAAACGAGCAAATTCATTTTCAAGTAGGTGTTGGTGTGAGCTGTTTTCGCATAGACTCGTCTGCTTTGCATTGTAGTAATTTTATCTCCGACAATCTCGCTTTATTCGGATATTTCACGGACTCATTTATTTCAATTTTTTTTAATATAAACAGTAATTTATCAACATTAGTTTACCGCAAAAAAATATCAAGAATTTTGAATCTAAAACATTAACAATTATTATTTCAAGATTTCCAAATGATCCCAAGAACAACAGAAATATGGAAATGTACTAAGATGACGCACTTGTAAATAACACATTATTTTATTCCTTGTAAACTGAAACACCTTAATATTCATACATACATTCATGAAGGCCAGGACTGTGCACGTTCCCCTCCTGCACGTGGATAGTCTACCCTATACCGGATGGACATCCCCAGACTAGGGATGGCTACCCAAGATTTAATGACTCGTACACTAATTGTAACCAGGAAGCAGGAGGAGTTGTGAATTTACAGCTTATGGTCAGCAGAGGGAAACAGATTATTTTTTAGGCCTACAGGAAGATGGAGATTATTATCATGGCGACGGATACGTGGCCTAAACCCCTTTCCTTATCTTAATGAAATATGCATTCCTTATCCTCCAAAAAAAAAAAAAAAAGATAAAATTAATTCGAAGTTTTTTTTAATTAACTTAGTTGTACATATTATTTTTTTGTAAAATTCTCCAGTATCATGATTAGAAAAATACAGGGTTGCGACCGAAAACTCTGGAAGTGCCAACAATTTTTGGCTTATTCCAAATATAGTTCCCTTTTGGTCAATTTGTACATAGCATATCTGTATTAACAAACTTGATTAATGTACGTTTACTGCTTCTACAGATTTCAAATAAATAAATAAATACAAAAAAAAAGAAAACTGTGCGGAATAAAACACAACTGGAACGCAAGCGGGCTTGACTGTTCAACTTATAACACTTTCGCTGCTGCTGTCATTGTTTCGGAATACCTCACTATCGGGTGAATTTTATGTTTAAATTTTTCTTGTAGACATTTTTTTCTTTCAAGCCTACCAATACTGAAGGAAACTGTCTTTGCCTGGAGCTGTAAAAGTGAATTCCCCTTCATTTACGAGCCTTTTGAATCTAAAAGGAAAATTAATGGAGGAGTGTCCTTCCGAAGGGACACTCGTAAGCGGGTAGGATCGCTAGTGTCCTTCCGTAATGACACCCGCAGCGAAAGTGTAAATTGCGAGGTAAGACCTTTCGAAGTGTTCGGATGCGGTACACACACTGTAATGGACATGATTACGTACATATATATGTGTGTATGCTGACACGAGAGCGGTAACGAATTTTGTTGCCTTACATCATTCACATACCAAACAATTGGGAGAGTTGGTTAACCAGCAAAATCAAAAAGGGAAGTTTACCCCGGACAGAAATTGTTAGGCGTCAAAATGCATGACGTTCATATCAGTCGGGAATTTTTTATTCATGAACTCTTAATTAACCTTGAAAAGGTTTAGCATGATATCCTTCGATGCCCTCGACGTATCCAATGTTAACAGTCGCTTACATTTTAAAGGTAAAATGTTTCAGAGATAAACCTCTGTCTTAATGTTTAGGTTTAATAACTTTTTCCTTTCGTTTTTAATTTACTTTATCCCTCTGCAAAAGGACGGAAGGTTACTTTATTTTCCGTTTTTAAATTCGAAGGAAAAAAAAACAGTTAACCTACACAAAGGGATAAAACAGAACCCATCAGCTCGCTTGATTGCGAGTTTTCTGGAGTTTTAATTCTGTCTCTTTGTTGTTTTTCCTGAAGCGAAATTGTGTGATGAAGATAAAGTGTAACATGATGCGTTTAATAAACAAATCTAAATGCATGATGCAGACATTTGTAAATGCTAATTAAATTTAAAAAAAAAACAACCTATAAATCTATTCTATCCGGGCGGAAATGAATGAAACCGAGAGAGTAATATCCGCTACTGTAATTTAGTGGCGCCTAAAAACTAACTTTTTCAGGATATCATTGCAGTAGGTGTCTTCATTTTCCCCAAACTATCATCTCTATTTATTCTAGGCTTTACAAACTATACTAGGCTTAGGAGAGTTATGGAAACGCGCTATGATGACGCAGCTCCTGCGAATCGGACTTTTCCTTTATAAGGGTTATTTTATGCCTGTTCTTTGGTAGAAACTTGGTTTAATCTATCTACCTTGCTGATGATTGTTCTTAGTTTTTGCATTATCCAACTTATTTTTTATTGTGCGTTGCCAAAAGTCAAAGGAAACTGTCTAAGAACAACAATTAATACTCGAGCAAAATCCCCATAAATAAAGAGCCAAAGAGATTCCACCCTGTTTTAGTTCATCTCTGCTAAAAGCCACCTGTTTGAGTAAAACAGTTCTCTAAGGTTTTGCTACAAAGTGCTCTTATTAAAATGAACTGGAAGGCACTCTCTTAAATCGCCTGCTTAACCCGAATAAGCCAAAGCAAAGGATGGAGAGTTTATGAACTTTATTAAAGTTCTACTTAAGAGAATGAGCAATCAGAGATTAAAGTTGGCTTTCATCCGAGCAATCCTGAAACATCAAATAGAAAACTTAATCTCGGTTCTTCTATCGCTTGTAGCCAGTCTAGGAGTTATTAAATCACCTTTTGATGTATCTAGAATACTCATATTTCTTATTATATATTGTAATCAGACGTTGATATTTAGCCATCGAGGTGATAAGAAGACAGGGATTTCGAAACATCCAAGATAGCTGCGAGGTCACTAAGTATTGGGACTTACTAAGACTCCCGACGTGTGAGCAAAATTGGTTAAAGAAATTCGGTAGAACTGAAGTTTCACGTCCTCACAACCGATTACTTTCAAATTTTGCAGAATAACGCATTTTAATGCACTTACCACGAATCCGTTAAAAAAAAACGCTCGCTCTCAACTAGGAAAGAAGTTATAAAGCACTAAAGTTCACTGTTATGGAAGTTATAAAAGTTGGCGTAAACAGCGTATGTGTAAACATTTTTATTACGTTATAGTGAAAAATGTTAAAGTGATTGTTTGTGAGGACACAAAACTTCAGTTTTACCAAGAAATTCTAACAATCAAACCATCGGAAATGTTTCCAAGAGACCTTGCAACACAACCTAATTATCAAAATGACTGGACAAACTTAAGGACTGAAAGAAAATGTACAAGCAATGCTTGGCTTAAGAAATGTTGGCATACAAAAAAATCATAATTTTTCTATGGGCAGCATTACACATGGTTACACAAAAAAAATAAGCTTCCTGAGGAAGAAGATAACAATACCTCTACAAGACACAGTTAGGCCAGAACAATTTCAAACTTAAAGCCCGATTTCGACCCTTAATTAATTTTTTATTAGAACATTTAGAAGGAATGTAGCTATTAAGGTTGCGCTGAAGAAAGAATTTTTGTACAATAAAATCGATTCTATTTAGTAGAACTAGAAATTACTGCAGGTTAAATTATTAGCTCAAATTAACTTACCTTCCTCTTTAAGAATAAAAATATATATATATACATATATACGAAATATTTAGGTCCAATTCGAATACCTAGTTAATAAAAATAAATCAAAATCAGAGATTAAATACATAGTATTTATTCAATTTGAAATTTTAGAAATCTATTAATAATTTCTAAATCCTTTCGTGTCAAGAAACAATAAAAGTGAGAAATTAGAGTAAAAAAATAAAGATTGCCATGCCGTGACTGTAATTGTTGGAGGAAAGTTCGCTTTTGCTAAGTTTGCACGAGAGTCAGAAATACAACCGTCCGATCATATTACCCAAGCATCCATATAGGAATACTTTAGATCCTCGGGCTCAAGCAAACAGCACTTCAAATGGTGAAAGATGGGTTTAATGGGAACTGCGCCATCTTGGCTTATTTCCGTTTAAGGGTTAAACTTAAGCCTTTCGTGCGAATCAGACCTGGAATGACAACTTATAGTATTTCAAAATCAACTGAACAAAACCAACTTTTTCGAAACGCCAAACAACCTTTTATCGAAAATCATGCCTTAATTATCTATGTAGGACATATATTCATACTAGATAACTTCATCTACTATTTTTCCCCAACAGTTTTCGGAATATTTAAAAAAATATACAAAAAGGTTAAAAGAGCTCAATTATGTAGATAAATTATCGATTTCTTAATTGTTCGTTAATGGATGTCAAACAAAATTCCTCGAAATCCGGCCTTTTGGAAAGAAAACCCAAGACCCAACATTTGCCCTAAACCCAAATTCCACCTTCTTCTACTTGCCTTGTAAACGGCTAAAGATATTCCCGTGAAATTTGATTAGCATGTGAAAAAAAAAGCACTAAAACAATATCGTTAAGCCTATTAAAGCAAAAACATAAGTACTTCAACGCTAATCACAAACATAAAAACAACTTCTATCTCTTTTTCGTCGGATAGTTACAATCATAAGACTAATTTTAATATTTAACAAATTGAAAAGAGAAGAGGTCATTGGAAAATGACGTTTCATATCCACATAGGTCATGTAAAAACTATCGTTTGAATTTGTATATATATATATGCGAAGAAATCACACACAAATACAAATGCATAGACATATATGTAATAAATAAATATATATAAACTATGGCGTCGACTTTCAACAGAGGATATATCCATATCGTAATACTTTTTAGGGGACACAAAAAAGTAGTGTAATTTCTTCAGGAAATTAATATTTACGAAGTCTCGCTAAAATTCATTTTCTTGTTTTTGATGAGATTTAATTAATTTGCAAAAAAAAAGTTTTTTGCTGTGTGAAAAAAAAGTTTTAGACAAAACATTATTTTAATGAAAACGTGGATTTAACCCATTTTGAAAGTCGACGCCTCAACTGCTCGATTCTGATGAAATAGAGTATTTTTTTAAAAATAGAAATAGGTATTTTTGGAATTTTTGGACATGTTATTTTTAAATTTTGTAGACTGTTCTGATTACTTACGTTTTAGGGGTTTAATAGTACATTCATATTTTAAGTTTTTTGCCTTAAATAAAATAAATCAAAATAAAATAAATTGTAGGACCAAATAAAACGGGCCAAAGACATCCTTCTTCCTTTTTTATATAATTAGGATAAGTACCGTAACTAATTATTGTTTCGGTTTTAGCACAACCTTAGACAGGAAAGTCTTATTTTCAGTGAGACAGAAGAAGCAAAAAAAATGTCCGTAAATAAGATGTGAACCGATAAGTCCATTCCGCTGATTAAGATGGCATATTGACATTGTGACTACACCCTCACCCCATTGCGGAGAACCCCATCCAGGCCTCTTGAAGAAATCCTCCGACACTCTTCCTTCTCCTTTAATCAGACGTTCTGTTTGTCTGATAATTAATTAAGAAGAAAGGGGGAAGAAAAGAGAGAGATGCCGCTGATACAGCAGTATTTCCCCTCCCCTCCGGTGTCTTTCTATCTGAAGAAATAAATTTCTCACGATGGAGAAGTGAAAAAAAAAAAAAGAAAGAAAAAGGAGTAAAAATACTTTCTTCCCGTTGTAGGAGCCAGGTCTACACCTTATTTTTATTTTACACCTATATTAAAAAGATGCCTGGAAAGTTCCTACTAAAATCCAAAACCTTAGGAAATATTTCGTTTTGTACAGCTCTGTTATGTAAAATAGACTAATTTGTTAAATAATTAGGAAAATAATAATAATAATAATAATATCTACTATAAAATAAAAAATAAAAAGAAGTACTATTGAAAGACTTACACCCCATATATCTAAGAAAAGTAAATATAATTAATTGGTCAGATATACTGCAGATTAGAAAATGAACAATACAAATATAAAAAAGTCCGACTCTTAAGTTCCGCTAAATCATCTTAGCGCGGTTCCAGTTCATTTTTTTTTTTTTTTTTTTTTTTTTTTTTTTTTTTTTTTTTTTTTTTTTTTTTTTTTTTTTTTTTTTTTTTTTTTTTATGGCTCATCTACATCTAGGTCATTAGCGCCGACATCCAGGGTTTAGCGAAGAATTTTACCAGCGAGCCGTGGGATGATAAAATTCCTCCCGGGGGTTGGGAATCGAACCCACCATCTCCCGCTTATGAATCCAAGGCGCTAGCCATTAGACCACGGGAGACCCCGGTTCCTGTTCATATCCCTATTCTCATTTGAAAAGCATAGAATAGAAACAGATAATATTTTCCTCGGCCTTTGTTCAAAGGGTTTTATGGCTATACCTGGGGTCATCGGGTCCGCAAGACCCTAGAAACCTCTTCTACCGATACTTCATTTTATACGTTTCAATGAATTGGAAAATATAAAAAATTTTCAGATATTCCTGTGTTCTTTTACTATAGTAATAATTCTACAGATAAAATCAATTAAAAAATAAAATAAAAAAACCATCAGCATAAAGGCAATTGAAAATATTCAAAAGACGTCATCGAATCTTTTTCTCTTGGCAAGCTATATTTCTAACAATGAATTGTTTTTCTTATTTTGCCTAATCTGTTTTATTGTAAAATACATTATCCAACTATAAGCAATTAAAAAATAACAAGGAATAAAAACAGACAAAAAGAACAGTTCGAATAAGCAAAATAAATTACTTTAATGTTTTAAGCACTTATTTCTCCGATTGACATCGCCTAATCAAAACTTTTATCAGAACCTTTTTTGTAGAGCATTTAGTAAGCTTTCTAATGGTATTCTTTTGTTTACCAAGATTCTCAACCTTTTTCGAGATATTAAGGAAAATATACAAAGTTACCAAAACTTTTTATGTCTGTTAATAAAATATTTTATTCTAACCCTTCCTTAACTCCAAACGTAACCAAAATTTCAACATATTAGTTTTAATGATAGTAAAACATGCAGAAATTGTTTCAACTGAATCCCATGATTCTAAGTACCCAAACCAAAAACGGTATTCAAAAACTATTTTTCCAATTTTCTCAAAAACGGTTAAATCTATCGCCTTGAAAATGGTTTCATTCGTTTTCCTAGCCAAAGAAGCCTATAAAACGAGTACTTACAAGCTTATGAACTCAAAAACGTAAGCGTTACGATTTTTTTTGCGCGAATTTCGCCCCAAACGCCATCTTCCAGTGGGCGGATTTTGCTGGTTAACGAACTTGACCTTTCATATTGGACGACAGATTTTTGTACCAAATTTCATCAAAATCGGACCATCAGGGAAGCCAGAAATCCGCGAACAGACAAATATATATATATATATATATATACAAATTTTAACCACTGTTATTTTCGGTCTCTAGGGGTTCTGAAACGCGAAATTTTCTAGTCGGCACTTCCGGATTGTTTCATTGTATCAACCTTATAAGCGGGGTTCCTCCCTATGGGGGAGGGAGGAACCGCGCTAAAAAGGATGTAAGGATACCTATAAGATATAATTAAAAAGCATGTTAAAATTAATTATAGAATTAATTATTTAAAAAGCTTTAAAAAAAAAAATCCAAAATGTATAAGCAATCAAACAGAAAATTTATTTTATATATTTGACAACACTTTTTATAAAAAGTACTTTTAATAACTGTATACACACTTTTTATAACTGTATACAGTTATAAAAAATTTGATAATTTATTGCTACATTTGTGAGGCCGTTACTACGGTGATTCATCAATTAAATCTAAGGTTTATACAAAATATGGTTAATTCTTGTTAAACATGATATAAACTACAAAGAGGCATTTACCTGAACTCTATGAACATTTTCGAATAAGTATCAGATTACAATTGTCAAGAAATGTTATGATTAATTAAATCAGTATTAATCTACCTTTAATTTAAGCTATAGCTAAAGCACACACATACCAAATGTATCTCTTAACCTGTACCATGTATAATGTCATTCTGTTTTTGACATTCCTTTTGTGTGTGCATATATATATATATATATATATATATATATATATATATATATATATAAATGTACATATACAATAGAAACGTCAAACACAGAAAAACATTATTAAGTCTGTCCTACTCGTTTTACAGCTGTCATGAAGGCTGGAATTTTAAGCCGAAACGTTGGCAAACAATAAAACTCTATTTCCTATAAAAAATGTAGTTTTATTAAGATACCATGACCCTGACTATTTCTACCTTCACATCGCCAACGGTCAACGATAAAAAAAAAATATCTTAGTTGTTCTAGTTTTTTCTTCTTTTATTTTTTATTCATTTTTTTTTTTTTTTTTTTTTTTTTTTATTCTTGAGCTCATAGCCAATGTTTAGAATCTCATATTCCCTTAAATTTCTAATGAAGCCAATGATCCCCTAGAATCTCCAATGATGAGTAAAATGAAACCAATGAGAATAGATATTATAATAACAGACCGATAATTGAACTCGAAGAAAATGGGAATTTTTTTTTAATCTTCCGCCATTTATAAATATCATTTCTCCACTCCTATTCATCCCCGGGAAGACGATCCCCCTATCCCTGACAATGGAAAATAAAGGAAACAAGCAGGCTAAGAAATAAGCAGACCCATCCCTTCCAAGTCCTCCCTCCCAACTCCCTACGGGTTTCCAACAAAGAGATACCGATATCACGCCGCCTGCCCGGGCTCTGATACCCTAATCCCTTTTGTCCGTAGTAAATGATAATTAAAAAACAACTCCTCTTTGTCGCAGACATTATAACCTTATCCCCTTTGCCGGGGGTCTTATAACCACTAATAAACCTCCTCCGAAGAGATGGCCATCACAATGGCAAGCCTCTTTTTATAGTTGCCGTCGGATGCTCTTAAAGCCAACTTTATATCTTTAATATTTCTCACTTTAATCTTCTTCTTTTCTATATTAAAGTGTTCGTGAAATTGTGTCATAAAATTGAGGAAATATCCCGCTTTTACCTCCTAAAAAGAAATAAATAGTAATATTATATAGAAATAATATATGGCTGGTCATTGTCAATAATATTTATATTAAACTAGCTGAATACCCGTGCTTCGTCACGGCAGATAAGTAGTTATTTTATTGCGTTAAATAATGTATCATCAAAATTAACGCTACTATACACTTTTGTGCAGTTCATCCTCTCTACGAAAATTATTTTGATCATGCCAACGATCTTCTGCTATTATAGTCTTGTTTTGTTTAGAACAAATCGCACTAGTATTTCTAAAGTGACACAACTCAAAAATCGGTTTTATTCACACCGTCATATTTAGGACTATGAAAGACATGACCAATATCTCTTTATTAACCATCAAAACTGTACGCACCTAGATTCTGAGCTTGTACACCAGAGGGCACTTGTTTTACCCTTCCTGTCTTTATGCTAAGCCCCATAAATAGGTAAGAGTGACACATTTTTAGCTGAGTTTTATTTTGAGTTGTGTCACTTTAGAACTAGTGCAAAATGTACACAATTGTATTATTGTATGTGTACAGGATCAATTTATGCGATCTCGTTGGATTTTGGCCATTAGGTCAGCGATTCCATGAAGCACCGAAATCCCTACACGATTCCATTATCTAACCTTCTGACTGCTATGATGAATCCGCGATGCAGAAGGACCCAGTTCACGACAAGCCCTTCGGTCTAAATCATCTTGTCTAGCTAATGGAACCAGAGATGGATGGGTCTTCTCGCTCCCGATGTTTCTATCATATTAGTCAAACAGATGTCGCTAGTCCTCGCTCCCTTTTCCTCCATATTAGCCAACTCTTGAATATTTACTAAAGGGCATGGTCTCCTTCCGTCCCATGCATATTCTGCAGATGGAATTAATACATTGACATAAACTGCAGAGTGATATTTGTTGTTGTATGCAGATTTATGCATAAACGCATCGCTTATGGCCCCCAATCAAATATAAACTCTTCCTTTGCATAAATTATCTTTATATTAAAGGCTATAAAATATTTTTGATCAAAAGTTTTCCGTAGGTATTCCACAAAACGAGGGTACGTTTCTTAGTTCCAATTTTCCACCACCTCTTCTACTATATCGTTTACTTGACCCGCTCTGTATCCCTTCGAGACAATCTAATCCACATATTTTGGTTAGTTCCATTATTTTTTTCCACTGGTATGATTCCTTTATTTTATTTGATAAGAAGAGCTGGATGTACTTGTCAACAAATGAACAACCTATAGTTACCTTCAATGTAAGCCTTGCGCTCTCTTCATCTTTGTACAAAGAGTTTTAGTTAGTAGATACTTAAATTTATACCTCTCCACCTTTCTTTTATATTTATCATCCCCCATCAAACATTTCCTTTTGTCGTTTATACACAGCATATATGTATACTTATAAATTAAACTCAACATGTTATTATAAATGTGTAGTTTTACGAAGATACTAGATAACCAAACGCAGACAATGTCTTCCCTCGTAATTCCAACAGTTATCGTTGTCGTTTCAATAAAAGACGTTTTGATTAATCATTATAAATCTTAGTGGGTGCGAGGTTAGCTCACAGGTAGAGCACTCGACTAATGAACAGGAGGACCCAGGTTCAAAACCCGAACGCATAATAAAAATTTTATCTAATAGTGTCGCGTTTCGAGGGTTGCATTTTGGGTCCCAGATCGTCCCTAGGCTCACCCACCCTATAATTAATTAATTAATTAATTAATGGTTACCTGCAAAGGGAAAAATCATATTTACGGCACTGATGTTTTTTTATTTTTTTCAAACTTTAAAACTTTATCGATCCTGTCTATTGCGTATCAAATTTTTGTTGGAATATTTATATATATATATATATATATATATATGTTCGGAATGGAACCTAGCTGCTGACGTATTCTTATGTTTATGACAAAAATAAGCTACATTATTATATTAAATATTATACTAAAATGTAAGCCTCCAAAATCGTACCTAGCAGAAATAATTAATTAGAAAAATGTTTCTATTTATTAATTTTGCCGTACTTGGGAATTTCGCAGCTCCCCACGTTTTTTGGTTTTTATAGATTGGAATAACTCATCTCCGTATATGTCTTTAATATTCAACTATCTCCAATCTACGGAGTCAGTATGAAGAATATGGAAAGAATAAAAAGAAAAAGATTAAAAAGAGCGACGAAAATTCATTCAAATCGGGGTTTAATTATCAAAAATTAAGTGCGCTTACAATTCACTGCCCATACAAAAGCGTTTATTCCCCTAAACGGACCGGTTCGAAATCACTTTACGTCCTTCTACACAAAACAAAACAAAAAAAACATGGGGAAGATGTATATTTAAAAAAGGGAATTGTAACGAAAAAAAAAAAAAAGAACAAAAGGGAATAATTCAATATTGAAACAGTCTTTTCTCATTTCAGATGAAAATGCTATTTCACGAAGGTAGGCTCGGTGGACAAACGCATTTCCAGAACGAAATTACCGTCTGATTGCCTTCACACACGTTCCAAGCGGTGGGAGAAATTTTTATCTCTTTATACACTTTTCGTAAACGTTTGAACTGTTTTTGAATAAATATTTATGCCAGTAGACGGTAATATTTCCACTAAATTCTCTTGTGTATCATTATCACTTTTTTTTTCATTATATGAGGTTAGGTAACTGAGTTTCCGTACTTTATTTTTTTATTTTCTTGTCAGATCGATGATGAAAATGTCCAAATATACTTAATAGTGAATAGAATAGTGTAAGAGGGTCTCCGTGTGGTCTAGTGGCTAACGCCTTAGTTTCTCATGAGGAAGATGGTGGGTTCGATACCCACGGACGGCAGGAATTTTCTCAACTCAAGGCTCGAATTCTTCGCTGCACAATGCAGGTCGGCGCTAATGGCCGAGATGTGGCCAAAAAGCGGAATAAATTCAATATTCTCGAGAACGGATTAATCTAGAAACCTGAGGCTGGTCTCATTTGACTCAAAACAAAAAAATACATCAATGTCAATTTTTTTTATTGCAATTTTGAAGTAAATCGAAGAGCTAATGGAAAAATAAAAGCCTATTGGGGCGTTAAAACTTACGTTTTACTCATTAAAACAAGTCGCAACAAGTATTTTGAGTGTATATTTAAATTAATTCAGAGTGCTTTTGTTGAAGGAATACGTCAAAGTTTGTACCATCCTACAAGGAGTCATAAAAATCGCTGTATTTAATTTTAACTCATGAGAGCTCATGACTAAACAACATTAGCATCCACAATGAACTTGAATTAAATTTGTTTTGACGCCCGGACATGTATTATCTGAGCCAATTGTGCAAACTAGATAGATCAAGAAACAAAGGCGTACACTAATTCTTTCATTTCATTCTTGCGTTATGATCGGATAAGCAGATGATTTTTGTTCTATTCTTTACTTTAACTTTTACTTTTTTGTACTCACAGCTCTTCTCAATACTCAGATAAAATTCTTAACTTAAAGGACGGATATTTATCAAACTGATATGTTGAGTCACGTCTCTGTGCAGGCTCTCACCCGGCTGCCCTTCAGTCAGCCCTCAGCAGTGAAGCTGAACTCGTTACAGGTGAATCGCTCTCCTCAATTTTACCTATTTGATTTTATTCACTTATGACTATTGTTTTTTAAATTTTTGTCTGTGAATCTTTATTTTTATGTCTAGATTTAGGTACGTTTTAATGTTAAGATGATTGCTAGTATGCAACAAAAAATGTTTTATTGTATTTATTTTGTCACAGCTCTGAGGATGGTAGCAGGAGCTACCGAAAGCGCTTAGCAAGAAAAATAAAATTTGTTTTTGTGAAGCAATTGGACGTATTTAATTTTACTAAAGATCTTCCTTCCCTGCCAGCAACCTCAAAGTACTTGAAACGTTTAAACGTTACGTAAGTAACTTAAAACGTTCTAATGCGCTCTAATTTTTTTTTCCAGTTTGACTCATGTGAGGCTTAGAAGATTATCCTAGTGCAAGAAAAAATCATCAATTTTTTCTCTCTCTCTTTTGAAATTATATATTAATTATTTATAGTAGTGTGTAATTTGGTCAAACTTTCATCCTATTCTGATTTTGGGCCTAAATGAATTGGAATAACCTTCAAACCAGGGGGGGGGGAGTATGCTGTTCCTAGATTCTGTAGCTAATATAGTGTGAGAATCACAAACTAAATAATCGTAATCAGCGCTTTCGGTACTATGCTCCGATATATATATATATATATATCGGAGCTTAGTACTGACCGGCACACTATCTCCCTAGTGTACCGTATGGTCATGATTCAGATACCTCTATAGTATCTGCCCCTCAGGGCCCTCGTGGCCTGTTACGGGACTGACTACTCCCCCATATATATATATATATATATATAATAGTAAAACATTTGTTTGTAGCTTATCTTTTGTCAATTCAAAATAATTCACATTAGAGTATCTTAAAAGTAAACCAACTTAAGTCGAGATAACACGCATGATGACAGCAATGGCCAACATAAAGGACCCAAGGCGAGATGTTTGAAGAGGACGAGGGGCCTTAAGATTCAGTGAAGCACTTTTCTCAATGTGACGCGAGATGATCCAGGCCTAATGTAGCGTGATACGCTCTGCTACGCCGTTACGCCGCGGTGTTATCGCCTGCGTTACGCTCAGAATCTCAGAGCTCCACTCCAGTGGAAGTGATCTATGTGCTTTACAGACTGCTGCAGGGAGCTCTTTAAATTCATTGGCCTTCTCGTATTATCGTCTCATCAGATTCCATACCTACGTAAATGGCTGTATTCCGCTCATAAGGTTATATATATACATATATATATATATATATATATATATATATATATATATTTGTAAATTGTCTTTGAATGGTAAAGTAACTAAAATTTAAACATATTTGATTAAACATACTGAAGTACCCAAACCAAGAACGTTATTCAACAACTGTTTTCCCACTTCAGGATATCGCATTAAAAGTCGTTTTATTCGTTTTCTTACGCCAAGGAACGTATAAAAAGGGTCCTTGCAAGTCAATAAAGCAAATTGATGATGATGATGAGGCTGGTAGTGAGTGAAGCTTTGGTAGTATTGTAGAGACACCGTGATGGAGTGTTGGTGCTTTTCTTTGCTCCACAAAGAACTCTCTGCACACGGATTCACGCTCGTTATTTGCCGCTGCATGGGGTGCTTCTGCATCGAAGGGTGGGGTTCCCTTTTTCAATCCAAGGCCAGGGATTATTATTTTTTTTTTTTTAATTTTTGTAGTTTGCAGATGGCTTAGTCGGAGTATTGTTCAAGGGCAAGTCATCAGTGCGATGTCTGTGTATTCCTCTATCATTAATCCTCTGATTTCAGTGGGGAAAATGTATGATACGAATGAATGAATATTTTATTACTATGATTATTACATTTAAGTAAAACAACATTAAAAAATAGGAAGGAATTAGCTCTCAAAATTTAATTTAATTTTCCAGACTAAACAAAAATTAATACATAACGTTATGAAAATAAGAAATAAATTTTTACGTTAAAACAAATAATACATAATACTTGTAAAATGATAATTAGTAATAAATAATTATGGTCAAATTAAGCGTCTTTAAGGGGAACACTTTAACCTTTTCGATGCAACGTGGGTTAGCTGCCTATTCCCTCCACAGGCGGACCAAACTCCCTCTCCTAGAGCGGCCGTGCGCATCGGTATTTTTTTTTTCTTTTTTACTTAGGCGCTCGTTACTAATCATCATTTTTATGTTTATCTTACGTGGACGACGACGTGTATTAGTTGAAACGATTTATTTACTACAATTTAGGTACGCAGCAAACCTACAATAACCATTTAAAACCAAATTTACTTACTTTTCTTTCCTATAGTTCTCTTTCTATTTCATTCCGAAACAACTGCTTGTTTTTAGACGTGATTGTTAAATGTAGCAATGACATTTTTCTGTTTTAATTATTATAATAAGCTACTCCTTTATTATTTACAGTTTCACTAAAAAAATGCCCTAAGAACATTTTTACCGTGCACACGTCTCACAGACGCATCTTACTTATAACGTTCAAAATTTGTACGTTACCAGTTAAGGGTTAAACCGGAAAATATCCCCCAATCCTACTAGAGCACTCTGTACACTCTCAAGGCTAAAGAGGGTTCGCAATCAAGAGATACAGCTGTGGCGAGTATACTCGGGCGTCGCCTCTGAGGAACATCTTTCTCCGGCGAGTATTCTCGGGCGTCGCTTCGAAAGGGTTAATTGTTGGCAATTATTTCAACCTTGAAGAGTCTTACTATCTTGTAGGCATCAAAGAGTGACTGAAGTACTATAGATGTTGGTGGTTTTGGGGGGATAAGACATCAACAAGTTTGGTAAACGATAATTCTCGATCTTTGGGTTATATGAAGAGCGACAAGAAACGTCTCATCATGAAAAGGAAGTCAATCTATATTTTAGGTTTGAAGAGGAAGCAACAGACAAATTCAATACGGGAATATGAGAATCAGAAAACTGCTAGAGGACAGGCACATAGCTAAGATGGGAGAGAGGGAAAAATATGGAACTTGGAATAGTTTTAGGCATCTAAAACGCTATTACGCCTAAAATAAACTATTTTTTATTAGCTGAGTGATCTTATTTAATTTATTTTTAAGGTTTTTACGACACATTTTTACCACCAAATGAAAATTTCGGAGAGGGCTGCAGCCCCCCCTTATATACGCCCATGTCATAAACTATTTGCTTTTATATTTACAGAGTACCACAACAGGGAGGCGATTCGCATAATAAGCCGCTTGTTGATCAGTTAGGAGTAAGCGGAAGAGACTGCTGTACGACGAAAGACAAATTTGTTGTGAACCAGAAGGTGATTACCCTAACATCCCTACCTCTTTGTAATAAGATTAAGAGAAGTCGATTGTGGTAGCTATCGATATTCTGTTAGATGATTGTCAACCTCCTAAAAAGGCCTTCGGCTAAAGAGCATTTTCCGATACAAAAGAGAGATATCGGCTTTATGATGCCTCTGGCTTTTTGTGCGGGAAGTTTTTTTTACAATTTTCTTCATGGTTCGGGTATAATTGGAACTGTTTCGTATTGTACTGTTCTAGCTGTTGTAATTACTCAGTTTTCCTTAGCAGAACATTAAACAAGTTCATTAATTGTATTTGTTCTTATAAAAAAGAACAAACTCTAATAACGACGTTGACCCGATGATGAACTCCAGAGGTACTGATAAAAACCGTTAACATTTCGTGACCCACAAGCAACGAAAAGGCCTGACATTCACCAATTTGGGGCACACAGACACAAAAACATTGAACATTATTCATGCGATTTGGCTAATGAAACTTAGTCTAAAACGAAAGGTCGACTACGTAAACCAATTGAATCTGTCCACAAGAACAGTATTTTCAAAACCCGAAAAAGGATTTAAAATCCATTTAATTTGATCAATTTATTTAAATTTAAACGCACATTTATTATCGGCAACGAATTTCAGGACGGGTTATCTATAGGTTACCACCCTTTTCTAACCAGTATAGGGCTGATGTATTTTCTTTCTTCGAAAGAAAAGCCACTACCCCTAGTGGGAATCGAAACCACGGCCTTAGGCACTTACGTCCACCAGACCTCCTAATTTGATCTATTGCTATCAAATAAATCTCCCAGGTATTTAAATATGACATATTTATTTATTAATTTTTTTAAAACCCCGAACCTATAAGATGACTATAATTCCAATGAAAGAAAAATATCTCTTCCTGAAAAGAAATTTTAAAACAATTTGAAAAAAATAAGAAGTAAAAGTTATTTGGACCATGTTAATCAGAAAGGAACCAAGCGACAGTATGAACATTCTGAGAACATTGCTCTTTAAGTTGCAATATCTTAGTCATTTACTTAATTATTCTTTTCAAGTATTTTGTCGTCAAACTATACGATATTTTACCAACTATTTTCATGCTGTTCCTATTTAGAATAACGTTTCCGACAATTAAATGGCTGAATGTAAATAACACTTCATTTTTTTGAAATAAGGCGCTTGGTTCCTTTCTTATTAACATGATAGTAAAAGAGGAGTATCGTCTGACCTGAAAAATCTCATCACCTCCTTACTTTCAAACAATAAAATACAAGTACAAGTTGGTATAAACAAAACGAGCTTCATTGACGTCAAACGAGGAGTTCCCCAAGGAGGCCCGTTGTCGCCAACTCTCTTCATAGCTGCCACCGATCATCTATGCAGAGAAATTTGTGACCCAACATTCGCTAACCGCTATGGTTATGAGGTGAAGGAAAATATTGACAGGGTCATCCTGACAGGATTTGCTGATGACCAAGCAGTAACGGCATGTAGTAGAAAAGCGGCTGAATGAGTAGTTGACGTCATCGTTCGGACCTTCAAAGAAATAGGATTGAGCATAAACCCTACTAAAAGCACAGCAATAATTTTCGAGAAGGGGGTTCTATGTAAGGACGAACTATTTCTTAAAAACGGGGAAAATATTATGTCAATCAGTGATAGTGAACAAATAAAGTACTTAGGATGTTCCTTCACTTCAGAAATCGCTTTTAAGGAGGATTCAGTACGCACATTGACCAACAATTTAGAGCTATTGACATCCTCAAATTTGTTAAAGCCAGATCAAAAACTGAACATCATTAATCAATATATTTTCCCTTGTCTCGCCTATCCATTCCAAACAGTGCCTCTCATTAAAATGCCTCAATGCTTATTGGAAGGTGTGGATGTTATAATTCGAAAGAGTGTGAAGGCAATAATAGGTCTGCCTGCCAATGCTTGCAATGCAATGCTGTATGCACCACGTCGATACAGGGGACTTGGCTTGCTTCGATGCCACTGGAAAGCACCGTTGCAGCATTGGTCTATTGCTCAAAAGCTCGACGGTGTTTCCGACGAATTATTTCAAACATTTTTTAATTATGGCGAGGAATCGTTTGAATGTGCCCAAAGGCTCAAAATTCCAAAGGAAGATATCAGCCATATACAGAACATAAAAAAGCTGAGGCGCCATCACAACGTGAAGCATACACTCATGGAGCTTTTGAATGATAATGGGTATGACTGCTTCGAGGACGTATATAGCATCGACGATGAAGGCTCCACAAGATATGCTGACATCGTTGCCTCTCAACGAAAAAACAAACCGGCTCTAATCTTAGACCCCACAATTCGCTATGAAGGCAACAATAAAATCAAAATGAAATTGTGAACAAAGAGAAGCAAGCCATCTATGAGAAGTGCATCTCATATTATAGAGAAAAGTTCCGAGAGACATATGGAAGCCGAGAATTCTCCGTGAAAGGTCTATGGTTCTGCTCCCGAGGCACCATTCCCGAGGTAACTGCTGTATTCTTCCAGGAAATAGGAATCAGCGAGGACATAATAGGAAGAATAGCAGAATCTATTCTCGTAAACACGCTTGCTATTATTCAAAGCCACATATATGGCAGACAATTTTTTTTTTCAATTTTTTTTTGTTTTATTTTATTTTATTTTTTAAAATTTAATTATTATATAACTTTTTGGTATATTTATCAGTAGTATTTTATATAATATCGCTTTTCTTTTTTTTCGTTTTGTTGATTTTTATTAATACTTTCATCACTATATTCTCATTTATTTACTTAATTCATATAATTTTTTTTTTTTTTTTTTTTTTTTTTTTTTTTTTTTTTTTTTTTTTTTTTTTTTTTTTTTTTTTTTTTTTTTACGGCGCATCTACTTCTAGGTCATTAGCGCCGACATCCAGGGTGCAGCGAGGAATTTTCCCAGCGAGCCTTGAGATGAGAAAATTCCTGCCGGAGGTGGGAATCGAACCCACCATCTCCCGCTTATGAATCCAGCGCGCTAGCCACTAGACTACGGGAGACCCCCTTAATTCATATAATGTTTTTATTTTTAGTTATTTATTTATTTTTTTGAATTTAAAATACCTACAAGGTTGATCAACATGTTGTGTACTGAGCAACCCAATTTAGTTGGGCAACCAAACTTTTTGTACAATAAAGTTTTACCTCCTCTCCTCTTATTAAATTTATATGCTAATATATTTTTTTTTTATTTTATTTCATGTCTATGAATTTTCATTATTTGCCTTAAGATATTTACTATTTCCCACACAAAAATATATAATTAAATACTAGGAAAAAAATGCATAAAAAAAGATTGTTTCCGCCCGGGTTCGAACCGGGGACCTTGCGCGTGTGAAGCGCACGTGATAACCACTACACTACGGAAACCCGATGGGATTTGTTCACTTTCCATGGTATATATGCAGTTTACTTCTAAAGTGCATGCTATGATTTATATTCTCTGGGTCTTTTAAACTCTAATGATTTTAAAATGGTATTTATAACGACCCTGTAGAATGGCCACCCGTACTGTGACCCTCATTTCTTTAATCTCGTCATGATGCACCAAAATGTAAAAATATTAAAAATATATTAAAATTAAATCCTTTTTGAAATAATAATAAGTTTTTTCTTTAAAAAATGTTTTTAAATAGTTCTTCGACAAATGTGCTTCGTGCGTCGATGTCATGACTGATGAACATTTATTTTATGTTCTAGGAAATCAAGCCGACCTATTTACTAATTAATTACTGATTCCTTCCTTGAATTTACGAACGTTTTAGTGGAAATGTTTTAAAAGATTTTACTCTTAATCAAATTAACTACTATGTGTCATATTTAATTTTATTAAAATGTTTGAAGTGATTTTAGCTTTGAATAGTCTTGAGGTGGAAAGTTGCACTATTGCACTAAGACAGTTTGATGAAGGATGACTTTGGTACGAATGATATGACCAAAGAGCTGATTATATCACCACAGTAATTTTTAAGAAGTGGATAACCAAAAATAAATAAATAATAAGATGCTGTACAGCCATAAAACTGAATATAGAATAGAACCTAACACAGCCCCTTGCAACAATGCCGTAAATGCCAAATGCTATTTCATTTCGTTGAAATGAAAAAGTTGGTTGAATGGAGTTAAATATGGAAAAGTTGAGCTTTTTCATGAGAAGGGTGTTAGTGGCAGATGGGAAGGTTGTATTTAGGGTTTTTATATCGGCATCTAATCCTTTTAGTGTTAGTGTTAGCCCGGGGGTACAGCTCTCCAACTTTTCCCTATAAACCTTTTTTTTTATTAATTTCCAACTTTTGAAAAATTTCCCATTTCGTTTTGCGCCAATACAGGGAGAAAATTGTTTCAGCCATTATTTAAATGGAAGACCATATAAAAAAATATTCCATCCATGTTACACCCTGGTATTCCATTAAAATCGCTCCATTTTTGTTCCGGGCGAACAGACAAACATACACAAGTACAAATTTGATCTATGGATTGTATAACATAAAATTTTCTTGTCAGCACTTCCGGGTTAAGTCATCGTGTTGACGTCATAAGCAGGTTTCCTCCATTTGGAGAGAGAGGAGGTGGTAAAATACAACCTTTATTTTAGTTTTTCACTACTTAATGATTAAACCATATTTTTTTTTTTAAATGTATTTCCAATTTATTTTTATTTGTGTTCAAAAACTGTGTCATTTGTTACGCAAAAACTGTGATCAATTATTGTGTGTTAGTGTCAAATGTTTTGTATGTCATATTCCTTAATCCAACAAAAAGAGAGTAGAATTTTGTCGGATCAATTAACGGAAAATCAGTTTCACTAATTGGCTGTGGTTATCTTTAAATACTTTTATAAAAAATGTATGTATTAGGTAGTCAATAAGTTCATTAATGTATTTGCTACCATCGGAAAGTAAGACAGTCAAATTGCAGGGTAACTAAAAATTTGTACTATGCCTACACTCTGTCAGAATATGCATTATTGCCGTACGAACATGTCGATCGGCCTTGTCTTCACAATATGTAAGAGCGTAAATGTTGTGAATGACCAATCCTGAGACAGCATAAAATTACTTCTACCCGTCGAAAAGGCCGACTAACAGCTACACATTGAGCGATCCACTAACCCAATGATCCATGAAGCCAGTGCTTAGCAACGAAGCCATCTTAATAATCTACAAGGCTAAATAGCTGAATTCTGCATCAGCATCCCTCTTCTATAATGTAGTCAGCTAATGGGGGCGAAGCACCCCTTCGGGATTGGAGGTCAAATATCTCATATTAGGGGCATGTCAGATGGCATTAGCAGTTATCTCCGATATTTATGCTATTATTCGAAAATACGTCTATATGTAATATTTCATTGTATCTGGTTTTACTGTATACAACCGTTATTCGGGAAAAAGTTACAGAAATGTAGATTCGGCTCGTTGACAAAATATTTGTGTGCCAAATTCCTTCAAAACCTGATTCTATGAAACACATATTCTATTCTTTCTATTATACGCATATTTTGTCTCCCCCCCCCCTCATTCTCTCTCTCTCTCTCTCTCTCTCTCTCTCTCTCTCTCTCTCTCTCTCTCTCTCTCAAAAATAAAAGAAGGACTAAACCTGCAAGAAGAGTAAATATTCGTCGATTAATAAACGACGTGTCTGTAATACCTATATACTAAAACAATAATGAATTACTATTGATAAAATGTTTTTGGTTTGTATCCTATGAAGAATCATTGATTCTGTGTCTACTACACAGCCCACTCGGTACTGTAACCAAGTGAAATGGCAGCCTGGGCTGTGCTGGATTTTCGGATGAGAGCAAAAAGCGGGCCCCGTTTCGGTTTGCTGTTTTTATTGCAAACAGGCTTTTCCTCTCGAAACGTAAATAAATCTGCCCCGGGAGGAGGGTGTGCCCTCGGATTAAGGTCATATCGACCCTGCATGCTCAATGCATCTCTACCTGTTACTCTTTCAGGTCACCTTTTTATCGATAAATCCGGCTAAGCATAATTCAGGCTGGATTCAGGTTTTGTCTTAAATCCGGTGTCCTAATCAAGAGGATAATTCCGAGAGAGATAGATTTAGATCTAGATTGGTTTGATTTAGATTTGATTTAAGTACAATTCAGCGCCAAAATTCATATTGATTCACAGAATATCAGAACAAAAAAAAAAAAATTAAAAAGCGCTCATTGACCCTGGACATTACCAACTCGGAGATAATTGAGCCCAATTTTTAAAAGTCAAATTAAATTGTATTTTCATTTTTAGCACTTTCCGAAGGAAGTGAATGAATTATTGAAATTTTACTCATGAAAGAATTTTTGATAAAGTCTTCAAATGTTTACCGATCCTAACGACTAGGTATCGAAAATGATCACAGTACAAAAGATAGTGGCCACAATTTTTTTTCACAACGAAACTTGATAGCAATCCCCAAGGATTCCCTTAGCAAACGATTAAACGAGTTCGATAACCAGCAAAATTCTTCCATTAAGAGGAGGATTTACTCTGGTAATAAATTATTATTATGCCCCTCACGGGCCTGCTATTCATTATATTGGAGCAAATAGGGACTTTTTTACGTTTCTGAGACCTATTTAGAAAAAGGCTTACGAAATTTTGCCATCAGTGCTCAGAATTCATTCAAAGATAATATATAAAGGAATGTATCCCTGCAAGGCACAATTGTCCTTTCCTTTCAATTTCGCTAGACACATAACATTCAAAAATAGTTGAAACAATGTATAATTAGGAACAAAAAAAACAGTGGAGCATTGGCATGTGTACCACTGGAAGTAGCAATTTATCAAAACGATTTTTTTTTTTTTTTTTATAGAAGATTTTGCTCCACACGTTGGACAGGTTTTAGCGCGTTTTTTACTTCGCCCTATATAGGGGAAACCCGCTTTGAGGTTGACCTAATGCCGAAGAGAAAAGTAAACGTTTCAGAACACACACATCACGAAAATAATATTGAAAAATCCTTTTAACAGTAAAATAAGTATTTAAATAAAACCAGGAAAGAAAATGTGAAACGTATTTAAAATATATTTTCCGAGAGCGAACGTTAAGAAAGAGGATAGATTAATTTTTGGCATAGGATACTGACAAAGTCGTGTTGTGGCGCCCAAAATCTTACATCTCTTTGAAATTTCATTTTTTATTATTCAATAAAGATGAAAACCTATAATATAATATATATATATATTTTTAGATGGAACGGCATTTTTCTCCAGCGGTGGTACTCCTCCTCACTTCTTCCCGGAATATTTCGATGGATTCATCTCCATCTTCTTCAGCCAGGTACTTGTTTCTTCCTCGGTGGTAGCCAAGGGAAGGCTTCCCTTGGCTACCACCGAGGAAGAAACAAGTACCTGGCTGAAGAAGATGGAGATGAATCCATCGAAATATTCCGGGAAGAAGTGAGGAGGAGTACCACCGCTGGAGAAAAATGCCGTTCCATCTAAAAATACTATCCCAGCGACGAAAAATAACATCAAACATATATATATATATATATATATATATATATATATATATATATATATATATATATATACCTATTGCTTCTATTCCTTTAGAAGGATTTTAAAGGCTCTAATATAACGCAGTTCCTGCCAGTGGGACTTTTTAAGTAACTTTTCTACAGAAATAATAATAAATACGAAACAAGATAAATAAATGTTTACATTCATTAGTCTATATTGTAAAACAATTACTAAAAAACATTATTAAACGTTTTAAATGATTTAGACAGTATTTATGAAGAATTTTGCCTTTGTTTAGAGGGTGTGAAGGCCTTCACGACATGAACTCACCCCTTTTATCGTATTTTACAGACCACTGAGCAGCTGCGTAAAGGCCTCCCTCGCAACCTCAATGAACTTACGTACACAAAAATGTGTTTTCATAAAACTCGTATTGTCGAAATAGTACAATTTCCTTATTGGAATAGTACAGGTTCCTTATTGGTGAATAAACGATTTAATGATGTTCATGGTTTTGTCCACCTTTTAGCGCGGTTCCTCCCTCCCTCATAGGGAGGAACCCCGCATATAGGGTTGATACAATGAAACAATCCGGAAGTGCCGACTAGAAAATTTTGCGTTTCAGAACCTCTGGAAACCGAAAATGATGGTAGTTCAAATTTGTATATATATATATATATATATATATATATATATATATATATATATATATATATATTTGTCTGTTCGCTCATTTCTGGCTTCCATGATGGTCCGATTTTGATGAAATTTGGTACAAAAATCCGTCGTCTAATTTGAAAGGTCAAGTTCGTTAACCAGCAAAATCCGCCCACTGGAAGATGGCATTTGGGGCGAAATTCGCGCATAAAAAATCGTAACGCTTACGTTTTTGAGTTCATAAGCTTGTAAGTACTCTTTTTATAGGCGTCTTGGGCTAGGAAAACGAATGGAACCATTTTCAAGGCGATAGCTTTAACCGTTTTCGAGAAAATTGGAAAAATAATTTTTGAATACCGTTTTTGGTTTGGGTACTTAGAATTACGGGATTCAGTTGAAACATTATCTGCATGTTCTACTTTCATTAAAACTAATATGTTGAAAGTTTTGTTACGTTTGGAGTTAAGGAAGGGTTAGAATAAAATATTTTATGAACTGACATGAAAAGTTTTGGGAACTTCGTATACTTTCATTAATATCTCGAACACGGTTGGGAAATCGTGGTAAGTGGATAGAAACTATTTGAAAACTTTCTAAATTCTCTACAAAAAATATTCTAAAACTATTTTTGATTACGTTATGTCAATCGGAGAAATAAGTGCTTAAAACTTCAAATACGTCTGTTTTGTTCTTATGAACGGGTTTTTGTCGTTCTTTTTGCAATTTTTGTCTCTTTCCCTTTGTTTTTTATTGCTTTTTATTTTTGTTATTTCTTATGTTGGGAAAATTTTGTGTGTAAAACACTATATGAAAAATGAGACCAATTTTCTGATGCTAGAAATAATGTAAATTTTGGGTACTTTCATTAATATCTCGATAACGGTTGAAAATCTTTGTAAACGGAAGAATACCATTAGAAAGCTTATTAAATGCTCTACATAAAAGGTTCTAATGAAAGTTTTGATTAGGCGATGACAATCGGAGAAATAAGAGCTTAAAGCTTTAAAGTAATTGATTTCGCTTATTCGAACTGTTCTTTTTGTCGGTTTTTTATTCCTTGTTATTTTTTAATTGCTTATAGTTGGATAATGTATTCGAAAATAAAACAGGTTTAGTAAAATAACAAAAACAATTTACTGTTAGAAATATAGAGTTCCAAGATTCCAAGACCTTGTAACTAGCGGGAAAGTTTCTAGTGATACCGACCCTTCCAGGTAAGATTGTAAATCCTACCTTTCAAGACTGTTGGAACCAATAACTGTCGGGGTTCGGTCACTGCTACTTTTATCGTAAAAATGGTTTTATTGTGCCGACGTTTCGGCTTGAACTTCAAGCCTTCATCAGGGCTGTAAATACAAGTAGGACATATTTAACACTAATATATGCACATATCTATGTAAATATACCTAACATATATATATATATATATATATATATATATATATATTTATATATATGCATATACACATACACATATACACGCACACATATGTACATATATATGCCCACATACATACACATATGGGGTATGTATTATTAAGTAGCAGTGACCGAACCCGGACAATCCCTACCTTACATCATCAACGGTCAACGATCTCCTCTCAACAAAATAATAACTGCTTCTATTTTAATCTTTCGAAATTAGACTAGGGATAAGAACGGAACCCCGCTAAGATGAGGCAGTTCCTGCGAGTCGGACTTTTTTTGTGGTTACATTCGAAACGTCATTTGCCATACAAAGGTCACATAACAAAAGAATCAACGAATACTTTGACGAGTAAAATTTGTACATTGAAACTCCAGAACTTAGACCAACTCATCGAACGATACCAATATCGAGGGAAGATCATTGTAAATGTAAATAATATTCCTGTATCAATTATATTATAGTATTTCGTCTAGAAATTCCTGTTTTAGAGAAAACAATAAGATGTTAAATGAAGTAAATTAAAATGTACGCAATTACAGGTGGAAAACTACACTAACTCTATTTTTAAGGAATGACGTTGTTACAAGATTTTTTTTTTTTTTTTTTTTTTTTTTTTTTTTTTTTTTTTACATTTTCTAAGACCCTTCTTGGGGACAATTATTACGATCTATGATAGATATCAAACATCCTTATGAAAATTATGTTATTGTTTTCTTCTCTTGTTTATGTATTTATTTTTATTCATATCCTTTTGTAGCCCCCATTTCTTTAATATTTATTTATTTGTTTTTGTTTTTTTTTTAACTATTTAGTTATATTCTCATATTGAATATTGTATCATCATTGCTCCAATCCATTTATAATTTATGTAGATATTTAATCATGTTTTATTTTATTATTTAAGACTTTACCAATAAAATTTGTATTCGTTTTTCCTGCTTTTGGTTTTCTTTATTTATACAGTGGAACCTCTCATATCCGACCATGACGGGACCGGGCCTTGGTCGGAACGGCCAAAAGGTCGGATATCGGGAGGAGGAAAAAAAAACGCCTTCGAAAGTTATAAAACCAGCTATAATGTACAGTACATACTGTAATGCAACTTTATTGTATTGTAATTCTAAAACTGTTGCTATATACATTTCAAACATTTATTCTTTACGAAAATATGAACAAAATTTAAGCATACTTTATTTAAAGAATTCAGTTATGGATTTTTGTTTTAATTTTTTTAATCTTGACTTTGCGAAAGTGTCCCTCCATTTTTTTTTGCCAACAATACCTCCATTTGGGCTGCATTTGGATGTTGCTCCATGTATTTCATCGCTACGTCGAAGGAATCCTTAGCAGCAGAATGACACTACATGATCACTGGTGGTTTCGTCTTCATCCGAGTGGATTTCTTCGCCCACGGCTTTGTTCTGCACAACAGCAATGATTGAGTCATCGTTGAGATGTTCATTGGTAACTTCTGAAACATCAGCTTCAAAAAGCCACTCTTCTACATCTGTCATCTGGAGATCACGATGATACACTTGTAGATTTTTTGGTAAAAATGCAGTTTCCAGCCCTCCAAACCGATTTCTTTCAAACTTTGCACAATAACGTATTTTGATGCACTAAACACGAATACGATAAAAAAAAAACCGTCGGATTTAACTAGGAAAGAAGTTATTAAGCACTTAAGTTCACTGTTGTGCAGGTTATGAGAGCTAATTAGAAGAATGTCTAGGACGACTTTAATGTCGAGGATTAGAAAAATGTCTAGGACGACTTTAAGGGCATACATGCTATGCGTTTCCGCTCGCTCAAGAAGATAACAAAACCCCAGTCAATCCAACTCGCTAAAATTAATAGAATTCTATTAATTTTAGCGAGTTGGATTGACTGGGGTTTTGTTATTTCCTTGAGCGAGCGGAGCGTAGTGGAGCGAGCGGAAACGCATAGCACGTATGCCCTTAAGCGACAGGTGACGACGGGTGAGGATGCCCTTAAAATTAACAATATCTTTGAATAAATGGTTTCTGAACATTTCAAATGACAGTTCTCAGTTTCCCAATGTTACATATCTGCGCATGCGCGTGCTTACAAATACGCTGATGACGCCTAGTTTTATAACCTTCCTAACTTTAGTGCTTACTATTATAGTCTATTAATTTTAGCGAGTTGGATTGACTGGAGTTTTGTTATCTTTTTGAGCGAGCGTAGCGAGCGGAAACGCATAGCATGTATGTCTTAAAGTCGTCATTTATGCCTTAAAGTCATGTATGCCTTAAAGTCGTCACAAATTTAGTTGTTTACATTAGCTCTCATAACCTGCACAACAGTGAACTTAAGTGCTTAATAACTTCTTTCCTAGTTAAATCCGACGTTTTCTTTTATCGTATTCGTGTTTAGTGCATCAAAATACGTTATTGTGCAAAGTTTGAAAGAAATCGGTTTGGAGGGCTGGAAACTGCATTTTTACCGATTTTTTAATTCTTCTGTTGTGTCTGATTCAACTTCAGCGTCTCTCTATGTAGGTTCATGTTCAGTCTCAGCTTCGTCTTTTTTTCAATAACGGTCAAATCTTTTTCCAAGCCTTCTAAAGGGTGGTTTGACTAATTACGTTCAACCTGCAGCAAAGAGCACTTGGTCGGAAATCGGGAGGAGTCGGATATGGGAAGTCGGATATGAGAGGTTCTACTGTAGTCATATTTTTAGGTTAAATTGTTTTATTCAACCGTATGTCTTTATTTTTATTCTTATGGGCCGAAGTCCCAGATTAAAGTATTTTTTTCATTTATTCATTCAAAATTATATGGTAACAAACAAAAAAATAAAATGTAGCATATACACAATTTCGTTGCGAGGATATTGTGCCATTTTCTTCAAAAGACCAATGTACACATACGTAGAATAATACAATACACTTCACAAAAAAAAAAAAAAAAAGCGAACATAAGAAAAAAAAAACAACTTTGAATACTATAGCGTAGTACATATCGAAAGATATACATAATCATAAATTTTCCTACAAGTACGCAATAACAATACGATAAAAATCGTTCTTAAAATAGGTCAGAAAAATGTAAGCCACCGAATTTTATGGTATATCGGAGTGTTATGGTTTGTATGCCACGTTGAGGGTTCACATAATGGCAAAGGCTTCTATATTATGGTATGCTTCGGAGATTATGGTATCGCCGACTCGCAATCCTCTGACAAATGCCCCAGTCAATAACACCACGTTCTTCGTATTACTTACCATTTTCACTGCCTCCCCCCCCCCACTCTCTCTCTCTCTCTCTCTCTCACGCACACACACTCACACTCTCTCTCTCTCTTTAAGTGGATTCAGTTTAAATATTGGGCAACACTCGCTAAGAAAGGATTTTTTGATATTCAAAGTTTTAAGCATTTTTAGAGGGGTTCGAATTTTTAGTTGGCTAGAGCAGGCAAGCCTGCTAGGAAGATAACAGGTCAGCTGTTACCGTACTGAATCTATTTCCTAATATTATTTTTATTTGCGGTTCATTTCAACTATGATGGTAGACCTTGAATTACTAGAAATAAACTGATTTTGTCCCTCATAGAGTTTACGCTATACCAGGTGATGGTCCATCCGAGGTAATAACATCCCGAACCCTTGCACAGCCTCCTCACCCATCAGCATCCCCAGTCAGAACACCTCTTGGTCATGATCGCCAATATAATTGGTGTTTCCAAATGACATCTTTGAAACATAAATTTTTAAATTTTAACGTTCATTTATTTTTGATAACGAATTTTAACCTGTACTGGTTAAACACCTGTTACTGGTATTCTATAGATTACGGGTTATCTGTTGACACTGGTCCGGAGCGCCTCAGTGTCAAGAAACATAATAGATTGATTATTTATCATTTGATAACATATAGTATGAAGGGAACCGTGCTATAATAAACTGCACAAAATTATATAGTAGCGTTAATTTTGATGATACATTATTAAACGCAATAAAATAACTACTTATCTGCCGTGACGAAGCACGGGCATTCAGCTAGTTATGGATAAATAAAAAAAAACAATGTGCAGTAGAAAATAATAATTCCAGACCCAAATATATAAAGAACGCGACAAGATGTAATTTGAACTTAAAGCAAACGATCCAAAAGCTTGTAAAGAGCACAAAAGGAGTTGATATAATCAGCTGAATAGCAGATAGAATGGTATGTGTTATGGTGTGATAACAGCTACACTATCTGTGAAGCTTAGCCTCAGAAACAGGCTACGACCCCCGAACAAATTCCAGCACCTTCACACCTTGGTACTAAACCCTACAATCTAATAGGGGCTATTTCTTCCGGCTTACAGGAGGCTTCTTAGGAGGAAATGCGACTATTTGTAAATTAATGGAACTCCTTAGCAGTTTAATTTATTTATTTATGATAATCTTAAAATAGTTCTTTTCTGCTTAAGGGATAATACTGCCTTATGAGGTCAAATTCAAAGTCATTTTCTCCAATTTATAGATAACAAATAAATCGATATTTTCCAAGTCATAAGTTTTATATGGGATGCCAACAAAAAAAAAAAGTTTTAATCCTCAAAAAACCAGAAGAATGTTCAATCTAGTAAAATACCTAGGATTTTTAAGAAATATAATTTTTTTCGAAAATGGTGAGCGATTCAACATTTACTATTTCAAAATTGTAATAATTCAATAAATGGAAACTTAGGCAGTTAAAATTTGAAGTTGATCGTGTGAAAATTGAAAGGGCTATTGTATCGCCCGTTTTGAGAAAATTTACTTAAAAGTTTAATGTACCGAAAAGTTCATTTTTTTTATTTTTAATTTTTTTTTTTCATAATTTCTTGTAATAAAGATAAATAGTTCGAACTCTGATTTCCGCTAATACATTTGTAATGAATCTTCTTTTTTAGTAGACAGTATCGGCTATTATTACAAACTTTGGCCATTCCAAGATTAAAACTATATTAAAATTTTAATAGATTCATATAAAATCATAATAAGTACTAATCATCATAATTTTAAGTCACTCCAATTTCATTCTCAAGTCCTCAAGTACTGAAAACTTGTGTACATCTTATTTAAAATATAAATAAATATTTGTAAATTATATTTATTTAATAATTATTATTATTGAAATAGCAAAAATTTCAGAGGTAAATTATACAAATCTCCATTTATCCTGACAACTGGATACTAAAAATGACCCCTGATAATCGACATATATATATATATATATATATATATATATATATATATATATATGTCGATAAAGATCTTTGATACAGTACAGCCTCGGAAGCAGTATCCCTTTACATTTCTTATTTTTACGAGCCGATTTAACAATTTAAAAGAGAAAAAAATCCTGAAAAAACTTCCAACGTAAAAATACATCTATATAGCTTATGTTTACATTCAGTAAATATAAGTGTTCATCAGTGCTTTTAAATAATATATTAATCTTATAAATCTAAATAGTGTAGATTAATATATATATATATATATATATATATATATATATATATATATATATATATATAATGTAAATTATAAATATTTTTAATGAAAGTAGTTATCAGGCTGTACCTTATGAAATGTCAGTTTTGTTTACTTTGCGATTTAATCCTTTCCCCTTTTTATTTCATTATTTACAAACATCATTGTTATTCATATAGAATAAAAGCTCTTTTATTCCTATTATTTAATTAGTAACTTGCGTACTGATAACGATCGATGCGTGTTGTGAGAACGAACCTCTGAGAAAAAAATAAAACTTAAATTAAGATTTCAACGGAAATCCGTATTATTTTTCGTTATGAATTTATGCTCGGTCATAGCGCTCCTGAGGCGTGTAAGAACATTAACTCGGCTTTCGGGGAGGGAACGGTGAATGAAGGAACTGTTTACCGGTGGTTTTTCAGGTTTCCAAGTGGAAATTTTGACCTTGACAACGAGGAGCGAGGAAGGCCAGAAACCAAGCTTGACAATGACCACCTGAAAGAAAGGGTTGAATCTTGTCCCTCAAAAAGCTTTAGGGAATATGCCAAAGAACGCGGAGTAGGAGCCACGACAGTTTCAAGACATTTGAAGGAAATCGGCAAGTCCAAAACTGATATTTCATACGGTACAGCCTGATATTTTCCCCCTGTATATGACAGTCTAGCAAATAAGTTTTTATTTTTCAAGTAAATATTGACTTCCATCGGAGAGTAGTTCTGTCATATTGTCCGTTAAGTCACTGTTTATCAATATCCGTTTTATAGTTAGGCAATGGATTGTTACATAATTCACATTTCACAATTTTTACTCAACGTAAATTTCATGAATATCCGCCTATTACTCTAGACACTTGAGCTGCAAAAGTCGACACTCTTATAATATGGCTCCTTTTTTTTATGAGTGAAAAAAGTTAGCTCATCCTACCTGTTGTTAACACTGAGCTGTTACCAAATATTTGATAAGGCTGATAAAGGTTGAGGAGAAAGGCTGAAGTAGACACGGGGGGAAGAAGAGGAGTGCCACGGAGCCGATGGGTCGATGAGACCATTAAACTGGCATAGCTCGGTGGCTTACCACCCGTGCCGGGTATAGCACCAATCTCCGTGCTTGCCACCCTCGGGTGCTGGCTATAGCACCAAAACCCCTTCGCTATTGGTTAACCTTAATCACCTAGTGGTTTTCATGATCGGATGACCGGTCGGTCTTGTTATAGGAGAAATTTCAACTGGAGTTACAAATATTGTTGACACCAAGGAGTTTTAGCATTTTCTTCGTATACTCCTTCATACTTTGATTTAGTAACGTAATTCACGTCACATTAGAAATATTGTGAGAAAGCATCAATCTTGCAACATCATCATCAGTATTTTATTCATTCTTGCTGCATTGAGAAATACTTGGATTGACAAGATAATGAATTAGCGATAATAAATTACATTTTTCCCTGTCGACAGAATTGATATTTGACATGCACTGACCTTCAAGGACATAGGCATTGCACTAAATAATATTTTATAGTAAAGTTATCTCAAATATATCAGAATGATTTCATGTAACAATTATTTAAAACATTAAATGCTTTTATTCTAAGCTTTGCAAATTACAATACATATATGTACGGAAACGCACAAAAATGACGCAGTATCTTATAAACTTGTATATGTTTACGTACTATATATATATTTATATATATATATATATATATATATATATATATATTTATTTATTTATTTTTTATAAATATGGCACAGGTCAAAATAATAGTACTCCATTTTCTGTGTACTATTTTATTGTTGGCACTATTTTATTGTGGGCAACAATAAAATAGTACATAGAAAATGGAGTACTATTATTTTGACCTGTGCCATATTTATAAAAAATAAATAAATGTACGTAAATAAAGGTCAGAAATCGTGGAACTGTGTATATATATATATATATATATATATATATATACGACTACGAAGGAGAGTCAATAATGATCAAGAACATTTTTAAGCGACTTTCTTTCATTAGTATACTAATGAAAGAAAGTCGCTTAAAAATGTTTATCAAGACCCTACACCCCTCTGAAGGCGTGTACATAGTAGTAATAAACTGCGTAATTTTAAACGCGCTTTTCTCGAGTGAATAAAGGTACACTATGAAGCTTTTTTTGGCGAACTCCACATAATTATTTGTGTATATGTGTATGTGTATGTATACAACCTTAATACTTTGAGAGAGAATATTACATACACATATACACAAATAATTATGTGGTGTTCGCCAAAAAAAGCTTCATAGTGTACCTTTATTCACTCGAGAAAAGCGCGTTTAAAATTACGCAGTTTATTACTACTATGTACACTCCTTCAGAGGGGTGTAGGGTCTTGATATCATTGATCAGGGTATCTGTGACGTCAGCAGCCACATCCGATGTACAGCCGAAGCGAAAGAGAACAGAAAACTCAAACTCGGAAAAAAAAACAATGAAAATTTGTGATTTGTGACTTTAGTTTGCGATAATATTGTTATTATCGAGAGAAACTCTTTATGTTTAAATAATTTATTATATTTTTTGAAATTTTGTTACTATTAGGAATAATATAACATTGTTTGATCATTACTTTTTCAGTGTTTTTACCATTAAGGATAACTAAATCTTTAATTAATTAACATATTCGTTGAAATTTTACACTAAATTATGATAACATTCAACGAGAAAAATTATCCTGATTTTTAATTCAGACACTCTGAAGACGCTTTTCAATTAAGGTGAAACTAATGAAAAAAAAAGTTGCCTGTTGTAAATTGTATTGAATCTTTGAAATGACTTAACACGTACCTTTTTTTCAGCACATGGTTACGATTAACAAATGAAGGATTAAAAACGATTTTTGCAAGTTTGACGAAGATCACGTGAATGAGCCTGCTTTCAAGTATTACGTACCTTTTTCGGCGAACTACACATACTATACATACATATGTACGTATGTATATATATATATATATATATATATATATATATATATATATACATCTCCCGTGCAGACATGTCCTTAATTTAGTGCTCCCATTGACTATATTGGATAATAGCCGGGGAGAAAATGTCATTTTACTTTGGGTAAATGTAAATAAGCTTTTACCCTCCCCTTGAGGTTATACTCATCAATTACACTGATTACACTCCTTACGGGCCCTCAATTCGGGCTCACGCAACAAGGCAATGTCATCACGGGACGAACTACCATTGTCTTCGTCAGTCCATCACGTCACATTTCTTCGGGTGTGATTATCTTGTCAATGTTCCAAAGGGCTTGTTCTTATTGACCTCTTAAGCCATATGTACCACCTGAATTATGACAATAATAATGCGATATAAAGATACAACTGTCGCAGATTCATGATAGTTTTTTAAGAGAACTTAAAGGAAAATTAATTCTTACTTTTCTTTAGATGGTTAATAAATCTTTAATTTATATTAAAAGAATGTGTGTTCAGGTGTGAGATTCGAACCTTCTTTAGGTCGGTGAACAAATATGTAAATAGTTAATACCAATAACAATCATATGAAAAAAGTCCAACTCAGAGGAATATAAGTATAGTGATATTTGTTTTTTTTTTATCAATTAATGTTTTGAACTTTAGTGAAAAATGAACACATGTGGATAAATGTCAAACGAAATCTCAAAGATAAGAAAGACTTTAGGCACCATAACGAGAAACTGACAGAATCCTAAGTGGAAATTACTCCCTTTGCTATCGCTCTAGGAAAATACTATTAAAAATACGTTTCTCATTTTCTGACCTTGTTTTAGTACAAATATTACTGTAAAAACTGAGGCAAACAGACAAAAAAAAAAAACAGTCAAAAGAACGAAACCAAAATTTACGAATTTATTGCACCGATTACTCTTTATGAGATTGCCCCATCGAAAATTACATTAAAACTTTTTTTTTTTTTAGGAAATCTAGTATGCTTTCGAGCGGTTGCTGTCTACTTACCACGATTTTCCAACAGTTTTTGGGATAAATAAGAAATAATACCTAACTCCCAAAACTGTTCATGTCTGTTAATAACATATTTTACTTTCTTTACCTCAGTTTAGACCCATTTCAAACATCTATAGATAAAGTTTAAGCTAAGAGAGAAAGAGAATTGATGGACTTCGACATCCAAGACGGTCAACAGAAAGACTACTGAGGAATAGTGATTGCGGTCTCGTCATCGGGTTTCCGTAGTGTAGTGGTTATCACGTGCGCTTCACACGCGCAAGGTCCCCGGTTCGAACCCGGGCGGAAACAACGTGAATATTATTTTTTGTAATTTATGAGAAAAAATATGTCTCGAAAAATTACTAAAGCTAACGTATTTAAATAAGAATACAGACTATTTTATTTTACTGCGAGCGGAAATTATGAAAACTCAACAAAAAGAATAACTCCATAACCAAGGCTCATACAAAAAAAAATTACGTTCATCTGTAAGCTCGGACTGGTGCTTATTATAGAAATCTGCTATAGAAGCTGTATAACTATGCCCTTTCATGAAGATTGTGCTTCAAATGATTTATTTATTTATTTAAATTTTAACGTCCATTTATTATTAACTACGAGTGTTAGGACGGGTTATCTATAGGTTACCACTTTATTCTAGCCAGGATAGGGGTGTTGCCTTTTCTTTTTTCTAAAGAAAAGCCACCACCCCTATTGAGAATGGAACCCACGACCTCACACCTTAACGATCACGGCCACCGGATCTCCGTGCTTCAAATGAACAAAATATTTAAATAAAAAATAATCATAAATAGTTTTGGCCTTTTGTCCAGAAGACACAGTTATTAATTTTGTATTTAATTTTAATCTGGAATGAACCAAACCTTCATATGATCCTATTTTGGTTTTCTTTTATAACACATTTTCCCCAATCGTTGGACATTTCATCTACCGAATTCCGTTGCAAGAAAGTAAAAATAACGGCCGGTACTTGTATATTATTAATTTGGTTCCGGAGTAGATTTAGACAGAATAAATGCCGATTTTGTTACTTTATATGTTGTAACTCAAATTTTTAACGGGCATATTAATATGAATTGGGCCCTCTTCGCCTGTTGCAGGACTATATATATATATATATATATATATATATATATATATATATATAAATATATAAATGTAAGTGGCGGATGAAGGAAATTATTAGTAGCTTCGGAATTTAAGAACCGTGTCCCAAAACGTGAATCATAAATATAATTTTTTTTTTTTTTTTTTTTTTTTTTTTTTTTTTTTTTTTTTTTTATTACTCTTGCGTAAACACCCAACCAATCCTAACCAGCTCCTTTCCTTTAAGATTCAAGAGACTTACAACGCAAATACGAGCATCTTATATAAAGTTTATTAGATCCTACAAAAAAAACTCAACCACAACATTAAAATTCTCCTTGTTGTAACAAAAATGAACCGAAACATCTCTTGCACTTCATTATAAATTGCCTCAAAAATTATAATCAGCTGTCCTCCGAAAATTAGTGAATATGTAGCCCAATCACTTACTACAATATATCAGGCAATTTAAATTAAGTGAATAATATTCTTCATAAGTAATTTATCCTCCAGGATTAGTATGTATGAAAGATATAACATAATAATTTATTATAACTAAAGAGATACACTTAGCGATTTATTAGAATAGCCCATAAATTGTTGTTCTATATAAAGTACAATTATCCCGACTTGTAAGGGCCTTTACCCAAGAACAAATAAATATTATTATTAACAGAATTTATTTTAGTCTAGACTGATTTAATCATAGGAACTTATAAATAAGTTCTTTCTTCTTTCTAACTTCAAAAACAATATGTCTTGAAAAGTATTTAGAAAAAAAAAACTTAAATCCATAGCATGAATTTTGACTTACAAATAATCTGGCGTTAATAAGATATTAGTTTAATAAAATCATTTCAAGTCAGAAATAAATTAAAAGAAAAATAATGAATACAGAAGAAAAAAAAACATAAGAAAACTCGACATTGACTATTCATCCCTTTTCATTGCTAGAGAGTATATCTTCAAGGACCCCCTTCTTGATTATAAACACCCCTCCAAGGAATTCAAGGGCAGTTGCCAACATCTTTCAAGGGCTGGGGAGTGGAAAGTAGCCAAATAAAGCTGGCGCTGAGTAGATAACTTTTAAAGTGAAATGGGTGGAGTTTCTGAAATTTCAAGGGCGTGTTTTTTTGTAGTTTTTTTTTTTCAAAAAAAGGGAGGGGGTAAGCAATGGCGATGGTTAAAACTAATCCTATTATTTCCGTACCAACAAGCTTCTGACTCATTTTCTTGCTCCTCCAGCACTTTCTTTAGTATCTTTCATCGCCTTTCGTTAAAATATTTTCAACCTCCTTATCCTTTAATTCAATGAACTGGGTTTCGTATAATCTTATAAAAATTTACCATAACATATAATTGTAAATGTTCGCTTCCTCACAGGTTCAAAAATAATCTGATTTTGATGAAATTCAGTACAAAAATCATTCGTCTAATTTGAAAGGTCAAGTTCTTTAACCAAGAAAATGGGCTCTTTCCAGAATCCATCCACTGGAACATGGCTTTTAGAGCGAAATTCGAGCGAAAAAAATCGAAACACTTACGTTTTCTATTTCATATTGCTTACTCGTTTTATAAGTTCCGTCACGTGGGCAAACGAATGAAACCGTTTTTAAGGCGATATCTGTAACCGTTATAGACGTTTACAATTATTCTTTCATCAGACACTTTAAGAGCCATTTCGATAACAAACGATACTGAACTAATAGATTCTTTCCGAAGTATTTGATATAAATTTAAAATTTAACAGGTGCCATTATTAACACTTCCTTGATGGGATTTATAAATATTATAAGAAAATGTTTTAAAATTCATGCAACCTAAACAGCTTAATTCATACATAATGTCCAAATAGAACTGTGCCCTGTAGCCATGCTATAAATACAATCTAAAATAAATTACACCAGTGAACTTTTCACAAGGCCGTAAATAGCTAGATAACATTTTTACGGCTGCATAAACATGCAAGCGATTTAATTAAACAGAGAAAACTATTATATAAACACTCGTGAATAAAATACACCCGTGAGACAAGGGTTAATTTATCGCGTAATCACAAAGGAATAGTGATCACGCGTATACAATTATTGTTTACAATGGTTGCACGTAACACACTACACGCATAAGGCGCTATATTTGTTGCAACAAATTGTTGTCTAGAGCTTTAATAAAGAAAGAAACCTTGTTGAGCGATCTAGTATTTTTTTTTTATAAAGTTGATTAGCATATAGCGTGATCTATAAGCATTTCTGTTAGTACTAATTTTATGATAAATTATCTAGAAAGTTTAGTTTAAATGTTTAATATATAGACCTTGTACGGCAGATAGCATCGTGGAGTTTCTATAAAAAATTTATTTCGAGGACATTTTTGCGAAGTATGCATACCCTAATCCAGTAAAATAATGCTGAATTTAGAAATGGACAACTCTCTCTAATTAAGGGTGATCCAGCCACCTTAATTAGTTAATGCTATTAAAAATATATACACGTATGAAAGTACTAAAATACTCCATTAATAAAAAATAAAATCATATTATTGAAATGTGGAGGAGAAATGGTAAACAAATCTAAAATATTTATTCGTGCACCATAAATTTGGCTATTTGCGCAATGTCAGTGAATAAAGACGTAGACCGTTCAGTAATATCAAAAAACTAAAAAAAATATAAAAATGAAAATAAAAAAAAAACAAATTCATTTATAGATGACAAAAGAATAAATGAAGGAAGTTAAAAACAAAAATAATTAAATTGAAAATAACAAGAGGGTAGGAAAATAAACAATCTGTTACTGTTCATTAGATCTTCACTCAGAGTGTTTCACAAACTTTATCATGCGTTCGTGTGCGCGCATGGTGTGACCAATGCGTAGTCGACTAGTACATCTTCTTTACTTTGTGTATAAATCGGAAATAAATTATTTATTTTCATTATAAATATTGAATCTTCAATCAGTCGGATTTTGCTGTAATTTTTATTTAAGTACAAAATCTTTTGGAGGAAATGGATTTTTAGCCAAGGAACATTGGATTATAAACAGTACATTGATAATGTACATATATATATATATATATATATATATATATATATATATATATATATATATATAAAAAAAAAATCAGTCCCGTAACAGGCCACGAGGGCCCTGAGGGGCAGATACTATAGAGGTATCTGATTCATGACCATACGGCACTCTAGGGAGATAGTATGGTCAGTACTATGCTCCGGCCGCCTGATTTTCCCCTTGGCCGCTTCGACTGCTAGAGTCATTAGCACCCAAGGTACCCATTATTAAATTAATTAAAGGCTGGGTCGGCCTAGGGACGGTCAGGGAGGCCGAATTCAACCCATGAACGAAGACACTAGAAGAAAAAATCTTTAGTGCTTGCTCGGGATTTGAACTCAGGCCTCCAGCTTATTAGTCCAGTGCTCTACCACTGAGCTAACCTCGTCCCCATATATATATATATATATATATATATATATATATATATATATATATATATATATATATATATTATTTCATTAGTCAGGACATGGCTCTATCCATGGCGGATCATCCTACGCTCAAATGGATTAAATAAATATTGCTTCTCATGAAATGACATATTGCCGTTTTTCCGTTTTTGAAGAACAGTGACGTAAATGCAAACACTTCAATTTTACAAAAATATTTGGAGTTATATAAAACGTATAATTGGAAATGGTGTAAGTGACAAAAAATAATGGAATATTGAGAGTATGCAAAATATATACTTTACTTTCATTTACCAGAGATTAGGATCAGCCCCCAAGAGCCCCTTAAGAGCAATTAATTTCAACCCTTAAGAGCAATTATATCATGGTATCTCTAAACATTGGTCGTTGATCTAGAAGATAAAGTTTAAAATAAAGGCGGGCATCAGGGAAACGCCAAGGTTTCTCTGTGTGTGGGATGTGTTTCTGATATTGTCCTTTATTTTTTTTTTTTTTTTTATTTTTTTTTTTTTTGGTGCATTTACTGCTGAGGTCATTAGCACCACATAGTGAATTGTGTCATTTTTAACATATGATGAAACAATTCTAACGAGGCTTAATATATAAGCCAAGTTTATTTATAACTTACTTCTAACTCTAATACTATAAGTTCTATGTACAAATTGTGTTAGTTCCTTTTAACGATATTGTCTATTTATTTCCATTTAAACATTTTTGCAGTTACGTCATTGTTCTTCCGGAATTTAA
>OX328128.1:41902354-41987354 GCA_946811695.1 Gonocerus acuteangulatus | reverse complement strand
TATTCGAACGGTTCTTTTTGTCTTTGATTTTGGTACTTCGAATTATGGGATTCAGTTGAAACATTTTCTGCATGTTCTAATTTCATCAAAACTAGTATGCTGAAAATTTACTTACGTTTGGAGTTAAGGAAGGGTTAAATTAAAATAATTTATTAATAGAGATGAAAAGCTTTGGAAACTTAGTATACTTTCCTTAATATCTCGAAAACGGTTGAGAATCTTGTTAAACGGATGGTTACCATTCGAAAGCTTACTAAATGCTCTAGAAAACAGGTTCTGAAGAAAGTTTTGATTAGGCGATGTCAAACGGAGAAATAAGTACATATAACTTAGAAGTTTGATAAACGATAATTGATTTCGTTTATTTATACGGTTCTTTTTGTCTGTTTTTATTTCTTGTTATTTTGTTATTGCTTCTAAGAGGAGGATGTATTTCACAATAAAACAGGGGAATAAATACAAATTCTTTGAACCTGTAACAGAACTGAAAACGTAAATATTCTCCGTGTAGGGTCAGTCCGGGTCGAGGTAGTAGGCCGGTTCAGGTAGGCTTTTATTGCACTTCATAAATCAAGATTCATTGTTCTCATCAAGCATTCTAGGACAGCTGACAGTTACCTTTACCTGTAGGAAGTCATGCAGCCAAATGCTATACTAGAAATATAATTATATTTTGTGGTTGAATGTGGCCGTAGTTCAATAAAAAATAACACTACTTTCTCATTTTCATGTACAATTTTATTTTGTTTAATTGCATTTAAAAGTAAAATGGATATGTTAGCACTGCAAGTTAAGTAAATTAGAAATATATTCGTAGAAGAGTCTTCGTAGACCGAAACTTGGGACGGCAGAAAGAGTAATTTCTGCTTAGGATAGTTTCATCCCTAGCCGAAAATCTTGTTTTTTTTTCATATTTGTTTACATTAGGAATGATCCAAACAATGTAATAACTGTTTCTATTCTAAGTCTACAAAATAACACTAGGGATATGAATGGAACTGCGCTAAGATGACGCAGTTCCTGCGAGTCGGACTTTTTTTCTAAAGAGAATCCCACATCCTTAGCACGCAGTTTTATGTATTCACGTCGTAACACTCACGGCCACCGGGCCTCCTAATTTGAATATTAAATATAATTAAAAGAATTGGTGTCGAACCATAGGAAGGTTCTTTAGCTCAGTGTTTTTTTTTTTTATTTGTTTTTTTAACGGCGCATCAACTATTTGGCTATTAGCGCCCTTTTAGCTCAGTGTTGTATGAAATTTAGTAAGTTTTCGAATGGTTCCGGTCGACCCCCCAAGATTTCCAAACCGTTTTCGAGATATTTAAGAAATTATACGAAGACCCCAAAACTGCTCATATCTGTAATTAAATTATTGGTTTTCTAATACTTTCTTAACTCCTAACATAGCCAAAATTTAAATATCTTGGTTTGGATGAATGTCAAACATCTAGAAAAAGTTTCAACTGAATCCACTGAGAGTGGGAGAGGAAGGGAAGAAGGGAGGAGAGATGGAGCGAGAGGAGGTGTGTGAGATAAAGAAATTGAGGAAGAGAGAGATAGACTGAGAGAGAGAGAGAGAGAGAGAGAGAGAGAGAGAGAGAGAAAGAGAGAGAGAGAGAGAGAGAGGGAGTGAGTTTGTTTGTGTTTTTTTGTGTGTGTGTGTGTGAGAGAGAGATTGGATCAACTTGGACATCGAAGTCGGTGAAGCAAGAGTTTAGAGAAAACTAGTGATAGTGCATCGTCCATCGGGTTTCCGTAGTGTAGTGGTTATCACGTGCGCTTCACACGCGCAAGGTCCCCGGTTCGAACCCGGGCGGAAATATGATTTTTTTATATATAAGTAAAATCTGCCTCGAAAAAATACAAAGCTAAAGTGTTTAAATACAACATTAGCACGACAAAAATTTAAATTCTTAGTTTGGATGCACACCGAACCATCAAGGAAGATTTCCAACTGAATCTAGCCTTTCCTTATAATTATCAACTTTTCTCAAAAATGGTAATAGTTATCGTCATTACAATGTATTAGTTCGTTTCGCAACGTACAAAAATATAGAAAACTTCACCTTCAACACCTTATGAACGCCAAAATGTGAGCACTACTATTTCCTCATCTAATAAACAATGTTTCGGATGCTCAACGTTAACGTATTTGACCTTTCAAATCATACCAAGTATTTTTGAACCGTATATCTTCAAAACAGCATCATTTTTTACTAGAGCTAGAGAATGAACAGACAAATATTTATTTACATACATTTCCAGCTATGGAATATGAAAAACCTCATTTTTCAGATTCGATACCTGCCTATTGCATTGTGGACGAAACGGCTTGTAGCAACTCTAACCCCTTTAAAATATCCGGAAATGCCTTAAAAAAAAGTATCGAATTAGACCATTTGCAATATATTACTTAGTCAATGTATTAAATATGTTTGTTTGCTAGTTCGCTCCGATTTTCATAATCCATAGTTGTACATGGTAGGGATGATATATGAGTATATGTATATATATATATACATATATATATATATATATATATATATATATATGTGTGTGTGTTTATGTGTGTGTGTGTGTTTATTCGCTCTCTCGCAGGCTTAAAAATGGCCAGAGTTTGATAAAATTTGGAAATTGGATCGGATAATGCAGTGGACTAGTTTATAATGTTATAAATGTATGAAGCATAGTGCGAAAGTTTGAAAAGGAAGTAGAAGAGGAACGTACATCGATTTTTATTTTACCAAACTAAAATTTTATATAAAATATATATTTTATTTACAATTAAGTAAAATGAAACCTAAGAGCAAAAGTATACCCTAGAAAATAGAGCCTTAAACAAATTTCCATGCTTTATTAGAGAGAATAAAATTTTAACGGCTACATCCATGAAGAGTCTACTACTTCATAAAAACACTAGTGCTTGTAATTTTTTTAATATTACAAGTAAATTAAAGATTTATGTCGATCGAAAGTCGTAAACATTTTTACAGGACGTTTCCGCTTACAGTAATTATAAAATAAAAGCTATGAAATGGCCCTTCTGAAAGCCTATGCTCTATTCAAGTAGAGGTTAAGGTTTAAAATAAATTCGGTTTTTTTAAATGTATAGATGATTATATATATATATATATATATATATATATATATATATATATATTATGTGTATTAATACGTTACAAATCATATATTAGTAGGCTATATAAGTAATTATTACAATTATTTTTTTTATTATTAAAAAATCGTGTCACTACTATGTTAAAATACATATATTGATTTATGTTATTATATATATTTTCCTATTAGATTAGTCAGAATTTGATATTACATTAATTCTATTGTTTCAGAACTATTTATTTTCATTGATTACACCGGCACACAAAAAAAAAAAAAAGTGGCAATGTCCAAAGACACCGTACATAAGAATATATTAAATTCTTATGTATTTTGAGTCCGTTTCATACCATCACGTCAGCTTTAAGAGCATTTGAAGTTCAAATTTCGTATCAAGTCTATAAAGAAGAAATAACATGAGCTTATATGGTTTTGATGGTCGCTGAATTCGAATATGAGGTCTGTTTCACATCGTTGCAAAATCAAGGTCATTTTAAGGAACATATGTCTATTTTGCAAAAAGATAATTTTGACTGCAAATTTATGTCTTGCAAAATAAACATATTTGTCTTTGAAATTACTTTGATTTTGCGCCATTGGGGTGAAGCAGACATCGGATACTAATTCAGCGACCCTCAAAACCACGGAAGCTCTATTTTTTTTTCCTCGTAAACAATTTCATACGGAATTTCACCTTAAAATGCTCTTAAACCTAATGTGATGGTAAAACGGACTCCGGATTCGGATTCACCAGTTCGATATATATAAGAATATATGGTGTCTTTGAAAAATACTAATTTTTTCTTCTTTTTTTTGTGCCTGTGTTATACACGCATACTGAAAGTTAGAGCCGGTTAATAATTACAAGCGAAAAATCAATTATGAATAAAATCATATTTAAACAGGACATTTCGCTAATAAACAGGAAATCAATATTTTAAAACTTGTTGAAAATATTTTCTTTTATAAATTATTTAATTTTATAAAATAATTTTCTTGTTACTGTCTATTATTCAATCCATTGTATTTCAGTTAGTATAATCTACATTATTATAAAAAAAAAATTGTCAGGCCTATATTTTATTTTTGAAATATTAGATTTGAGAGAGTGTGTTCATACAAATAGGGAATTAGAGGGAAATTCCTTAAATTCAAAAAATTTAGGGTCTATAAAATAAAAACGCAGACACACACACACACATATATATATATATATATATATATATATATATATATATATATATATATATATATATATATAAACAATGACAAACGTTCTCATTTGTATGAGGATTAATTTGGACGACCAATTATAGGTTTGAGGATGGCATTATGTCACATCATTAAATGGGGATTATGAAGAATAAATCCGCAGCCAATGCTCATTAATTGAAATTTATAGAATGAAAGTGATAATTTTTTTATTTATAATATTATGCATATTGTTGTATACGTTTTATTGGGTTGACATTACTTTCTTGGTACTATAATAGTAATTTACAAACTAGTAATTCATAATAAGAAAATAGTCTATTTGAAAAATAAAATATAATTTCCATATGGAAAATTAGAGGTAGTAGTACAAATAAATTAACAAATTATTATCAACAATGTTCTCACCATGCACATTATTTTGAGTGTATGTATGTCCTCTAATAAAATATATCACGATTATTGAATTCTATGCAGATTTAGAACGCACCCCATATGGTAGGCCGTAAATAAAATTCGTCAGAGTTATTGCTACAATAATTTTATAAATTATGGTTTTCTCTTAAAATGTTGAGATTTTTTTATATTAATTTTATTAATAATGACAATAAATATTATTTTATTTCCTAATCACCTAAAACTGTCATTTTCATAACATTCAGTACATTAATTGAATTTTCATTTGATCGCTTTATTGAGTTTGATGGAAATTGGTTTTCGTGAATGAATAAAAATTTTCTGTCCGCAAAGAAAAAAATTGTGGATATTAAACCCTCAAACATCAGAATATATCGTTGCACAGTTTTATTCTCCTTCTGGTAAACCGTCGTAAATGCCGATGGTGTTTTTTTATTTTGATATATAAAGGATTTTGTAAATCGAAGACCAAATATTTGTACTAACCCTTAGCCACATTTTGCAAACTTATGTGATTTAAAACGTAGAAAAAAAACTCATTCATTTACAAAGAAGAATTTTAAAACCAAAAGACTTATCTAATAGTTCATTTGTATTTATCGCAAAGTTGGTGGCAAACTCCATTTCCAGTTAAATCAAGTCAACAAAGAAATTGCAAAAAGAGAAATAATGGCGGAACGAGGATAAAAAGCCGGCAGGAGCGCGAGCCAAGCATAGCTCCTGCACACCCCGAACTGGACAGAATACGTCTGATGAAGCCCAATAGGATTTGGGTGAAATATAACGGCAGTACAACGAGCACCGCTGGAGAAAGAAGCCGAGACAGGATCAAGACGATGCCCCAGCGAAGGAGCCTAAAGGAGAAAAAGATAAATAAATATATTAACAAGTGAAAACAAATTATAGACCAACAAAAATGTATAAAAATGGATAAATTGCAAAATAATAAAACTAAAATTAAATTTAAAATACGAGTTTGAAATATGGATTGCAACAATTAAATTAATTATTTACAATTTTGTTTAAAAGTGAGTGCTATTTTTATATATAGTCAAGTGGATGTATGGGCTACCTTCTATCAGTAAGTCGTGTAGGTCATCTGGAATATTAAAATTTTGGAGTTGTGTGCAGTGTGTAAGTATTTGAGCGCCGGTACATATACTAAAACTACAACCAAATAGTTTATAGTTCGTATTCATCAATTTTCTTTATTTTAATGGCAATGGGGTGAACATATGTATGTAAAAACTATAATAATCGAATATTTAAATCTCAATGAATAAAGCACAAAATATGGCAAATTGATTGTTGACTCACCCTCTTGTAGTCCCTGAATTTCAAGTAACCAGTGACGACAGTCTGATCAGGGTCTCCAGGTATTTCCGTGATGAGATCATGGTGCTCTTCTGCACCAGAATCCATAGACTCTCCACCAATGCTACGAGCAGGAGATGCGCAAACACTATCCATTTTGTTTGTGTTTTTTTTATCACTAGCACAACCACAAAATCACGAAATGTTTATGATATGAGTAGTTTTATAGTTTTCTGTTAATAACAGTTTTTTTTTTTTTTTAATAGATTATAAATGATTAATGAACACTTAATACACACAAACTGCTAAATTTATTATAATGATAAAATTATTAATACTTATACGTCTTAGGTTAGTACGAACACATGTGGAATAAATATAATAGTCAGAAGAATAGAACTAGGAACACTCACGATTTAAAAAACGATTAAGACTTAGGTATACTGTGGGCATGTAAAAAAAATTGGCGCGGATAAACTTTTTGCGCGGGAGATCGCGCGTGACCGAAGTCGAAGAGAGCGACACGTCCCTTGGTCGTGTCGGTAGCGGAATGAGGGGTGGATCGGGAGCAGAGCGCTCTATCGGGGGGTGGAAGAACTAAACCGGGGGTGGTTGTATATAGGCTGCGCCACCAGCCACCAAGAAAGTAGTATAATATAAGTTTTTTTCTACGTTAAACTATAGGTTCATTTCGGGCTAGCATGCCTATATGAACCTATAGACGCCGCGGTCTTGTAATTTTATTGATATTATTTTGGTAAACTTAAGTGGTTGAATGCCAAATTGTTATGCATGCTACCAAAGTAATGCTGATTATTTTAGGTGCATACAAATTGCTCTTGTTGTTAATGTTTCCTTACCTATTTATTTTTTATTTATTAAATTTCTTATTTTTCTTTTTACATATTTTAATTTTTGTTTTATACTTCAGATCTTACTGTTTTTTTTTTTTTTTTTTACAAATACTTTATTTACATATAAGGTGGGTGAATAGAGGGAGTGGAAGATAAAATGTATACTTTTAACGATTTTTATATATGTCTTATAAAAAACTGCGTTTTCAAAATTCTGTTTAAGTTTGTTAAGCAAATTGTGTTTAGCAAAAACAAGATAAATGTCAAAGAACTTTTTTTCTTTCTTCTTTTATCCTGAATCGATTCCCAAGTTTGGGCGTTTATTTTGGGGACACGCAGTATAAACGTTTTTAGCAGATTTAATTTTTTTCAAACTATATTTGATTGGTAAAGATTTAAGGATATTTAAAAATGAATCTTTTATGAGTACAATGTCAGTAGCTATATGCCTTCGAAATGTGATAAAATATACAGAAAAAAAATGAATGGTTGTCGTTGCAACAGAAGTTTTTAGGATTATTACAAAAAAAAATAACATGAAAATGTACGAGTACAATGTAAGCAAAAAATATTTGGGTTGGGGTTTTCTTTCCAAAAACGTTCTTACTAATGACATTTCGACATATTTTAAAATAATGACACATTTAAAAGTTTAAAAATAGGTATAATATTTTTTTTTCTTTCTTACTTTTATTTATCAATTTATGGTAAAAATGCAGTTTCACGCCCTCAAAACCGATTTCTTTCAAATTTTGTACAATAAAGTATTTTGCTGCACTAAACTCGAATACGTTAAAAAAAAAAAAAAAAAAAAAAAAAAAAAAAAAAAAAAAAAAAAAAAAAAAAAAAAAAAAAAAACCCTTCGCATTTAGCTAGGAAAGAAGTTATTAAGCACTAAAGTTCACTGTTATGCAGGTTATGAGAGCTATTAATTTTAGCGAGTTGGATTGACTGGGGTTTTGTCATTTTCTTGAGCGAGCGTAGCGAGCGGAAACGCATAGCACGTATGCCCTTAAGCGACAAGTGAGGATGCCCTTAAAATTAACAATATTTTCGAGTAAATGGTTTCTGAACATTTCAAATGAGAGTTCTCTGTTTCCCAATGTTACATATCTACGCATGCGCGTGTTTACAAATACGCTGATGACGCCTAGTTTTATAACCTTCCTAACAGTGAACTTTAGTGCTTAATATTCTATTCTATTAGAATTCTATTAATTTTAGCGAGTTGGATTGACTGGGGTTTTGTTATCTTCTTGAGCGAGCGTAGCGAGCGGAAACGCATAGCATGTATGCCTTAAAGTCATCATTTATGCCTTAAAATCGTCACAAATTTAGTTGTTTACATTAGCTCTTATAACCTGCATAACAGTGCACTTTAGTGCTTAATAACTTCTTTCCTAGTTAAATGCGAAGGTTTTTTTTAAACGTATTCGTGATTAGTGCATCAAAGTACGTTATTGTACAAAATTTGAAAGAAATCGGTTTTGAGTGCGTGAAACTGCATTTTTACCCAATTTATTCTTATTTTTCATCTTTTCTTCCTCCCCCTCTTTTATTTGTAGAAATAAATATCAGAGTGAGACACTGAAATATCAACACAGAATTAAGTAAATTCTCTCACAGTTATTACGTACTATTTTACTAGCTTTTCATAGATACTATTTATTTGTTTTAACTTTGGAATCATTGTCTATACAATACATTTCTCAATTCTTTATTGTCGCAGTTTAATCACCTGAGTTGCGATAAAGTTAATTAATGATATATAGACAAAAATAAAATAATGTATAGTATATTTAAACTAAAATTCGTTGTCATTCTTCTAAGCTACAAAAGATGAACACAACTACAAAAGATTCAATGCATTAATGTGAAATTTCACTTTAAATTCCAATTACTAGAGAAGAAACAAGTTTTATCATTTTGGCGCGAAACACAATTCCGGCGGGAAATAGTCTAATCGCCAGAAAGCCTATTTAAAATAATCATCAATCTGTGCCTGGGAGTGTGTATTTGATGCTGGATTACTTTCTCATCAGAAGAGATTTGCTTTAATAATCGGTAGGCTTGGATCTCACACAATTCCCAGTTCTGATTGCATGGATTATAATAGGATTAATTATTAATTAAACCATATTTTTTTTTGTTTTTTGTTTTTGTTGTTTCATCTGCTATGTTGTCGAACATTTTGTAGTTTTGTTTCAACCTTGTGAAATTTTAGTTTAAATATTTGTCAGCATTAGAAAATAGGTCTATTTGTGATGAGCAGTAAAGGTTTTTGTGATTGGCACCACAGAGCCGAATATTATTGAACTTCAAGCTATCGCTGTTTTTTTGTCAGCACAATATAGTGTATTTTGTTTTTTAAATTTTATATTAGAGCATTCAGAAGGAGTGTAGCTATTGTGGTAGAAAAATAATTCAAAGGTTGCTGCAAATATTTATTGATCCTATCTTTTTCGTGGTTTTACTTTTTTTAAATTTATTTATAAATAGAATCATAATAATATTAATTTAAATGTATTTAATAATGTAATATGGGCTCACTCCCTCACACATATTTACAAAACAAGTCGAACTAAGGTACGAGACTTAAAACAGTTAACAGTGAAACACCTACGAACAAACTGCATGAAAAGAGACAATCCACAAGAACCACGGGACCTTAATGAGCTGTTATCAAATAGGAGCTCATATATTGCTACCATACTGACATACCTACAGATTACAAATACAATGAAATATAGTAATATTACAAATAGCTCATAATTTTAATGTTTATGTTTATTTTAGTGAAAATCTGTGAGCACAATTTTCTTATATTATAAATAATTGAGTAATTTACTGGGAATGGAAAAGGTGCAATTATTTTTTTTTTTTTTTTTATTTCTTCTGTCTCAGTTAGAACACACGGAGAAATTGTTTAAACATCACTTGAAGTGATCGATCCTATTTTTGGTATCTAATCTGAACCAAAATTGACTATATATATCAACGAATGTTCTTTCGTAACAAATCTTGGTACATACCCATAATCTTGGTACAAAACTAATGTACACCAATTAATAATCAAAATAATTCTTATAAGAGCCAACGGGCATATTCTCGTTGACTGCACCAGTTCCCGTTGATCACCGAACGTAACGTCCAGCTTTGCCTGTACCTGAATGGGTGACCGACCACGTGCTGTTGGCATTATAAAAGAGCGGCAACCTATAGATAGCCTGGTGTTAATAGCCCAAGTGTAGATACGCCATTAACCCCCCCCCCCCCCCCCCCCCCAAAAAAAAAAAAAAAAAAAAAAATCCTATAAGAGTGGATTTTAACCTGAAATTTCCTCGTTGGGAATATTTGTCACTGAGGTTAAATTTCTAAAAATAGCTAATGCATGCATAGCTAACACGTTCACTCCACTAGCTGTGAAAGCCATGTATTGTTACGGTGGGAGCATTACAATCTGGTGACACGGCCCTCGCTAGATTCAATGCAGCAAATATTCATCAAAACAACCACACTTGATGAACTTGATATTGATGGATAAACCCAACGTCGACTCGCACTAAATCCTTTTGATTTAAAAGTTAAATTTGTAATTCTAACGATCTCCCTCTCCTAGGCATTTTTAGCACGGTTCCTCCCTCACTCCATAGGGAAGAACCCCGCTAATAAGGTTAACCTCATGACGCGATCCGGAAGTGCCGACTAGAAAATTTTGCGTTTCAGAACCCCTAGAGACGAAAACCCCCTAGATGAAATTTGGTACAAAAATCTTTGGTACAAATTTGAACCACCGTTATTTTCGGTCTCTAGGGGTTCTGAAACGCAAAATTTTCTAGTCGGCACTTCCGGATTGCGTCATGAGGTCAACCTTATAAGCGGGGTTCCTCCCTATGGAGTGAGGCAGGAACCGCGCTAAAAATGCCTAGGAGAGGGAGATCGTTAGAATTACAAATTTAACTTTAAGCGTCTGTTCGCGCTTTCCTGGCCTCAATAATGGTCCGATTTTGATGAAATTTGGTACAAAACTCTTTCGTCTAATTTGAAATGTCAAGTTCGTTAACCAGCCGTCCACCGGAACATGGTTTTTGTAGCGGAATTCGCGCGAAAAAAATATTTACGCTTATATCATATGCTTGTAAGTACTCGTTTTATAGGCCTCTTGGGCTAGTAAAACGAATGGAACCATTTTTAAGGCGATAGCTTCAACCGTTTCCGAGAAAATCGGAAAAATAGTTGTTAAATCAAGTTTTTGGTTTGGTTACTTAGAACCATGGGATTCGGTTAAAATATTTTCTGCATGTTTTAAATTCATACATACAAAGATGTGTAAATTGTGGTTACGTTTGGAGTTAAGGAAGAATTAGAATAAAATATTTTATTAAGAGACATGAAAAATTTTGGGAACTTTGCATATTTTCCTTAATATATCGAAAACAGTTAGGAAATCCGAGGTAAGTGGATCAAAACTATTCGAAAGCTTACTAAAATCTCTATAACTAATATTCTGAGAAGATTTTCGATTAGTCGATGTCAATCGGAGAAAACAGTGTTTAAATCTTTGAATGTGTTTGTTTTGTTCTTTTGAACGGGTTTTCGTAGTTGTTTAGCTCCCTTTTTAATTGGTTGTTTTAAATTGTATTTATTTTTAGAAACATTTAGAAATTAGAAACATTTTGATATTTTTGAATACATTGAACAATGAAATAAGAATTTCATGTCTGTAGCAGTGGAGCCTGGCCAAGCGAGCTTTATGGCGTTCCAGGTAAAAGGGTACGCTGGCCCTTTGTCACCGGTCATGAAACATTTCAAGAAAGATCGGACCAAAATAATAAGTGTTTCTATTTCATTCTTTCCAAATGACACTAGGAATAACTGGAGACCCGGTACCCGTGAGGGTTAATGCGTGAGCACTTAAGACTCCGTGCCAAAGGTCGTGGGTGCGATTCCCACTAGGGACGGTGGCTTTACTTTCAAAAAAAGAAAAGGCATTACCCCTATCCTGGCTAGAAAAGGGTGGTAAACTATAGATAACCCGTCCTAAAATTCGTAGTTAATAATAAATGGACGTTAAAATTTAAATAAATAAACACTAGGAATAAGAACGGAACCGCGCTAAGATGATGCAGTTCCAGCGAGTCTGACTTTTTTTTCTTCCAAGCCGAATCCCAACCGCTCGCACCATCTCTACGGCTGACTATCTTCATCTCATTTTGAGATTTTATTTTATATTTTGACCGAAAGATCAAAACCCGACCTGCTTCTATTTATTTACTAATTGCAGGAGGTATATGAACGGAAACTCACTAAGATGACTCAGTTCCTGCGGGTCGGAATGTTTGAAATGTTTTATTTTATTTTCATTCGTAGAATCCATGGTGTGCATGTATATATATATATATATATATATATATATATATATATGAGAAGGGTTATGTCATCGAACTCCTATAGTGAAGAGGTAACACGGTAAAAAAATAAAGGAAAAAAATGTCATTCCTCACTCGTGTCATTTAAAATTGAATAAAAAGTTGTTTGAAATCCCAGTAACTAATTTCGTCAGCTAACTCTTGGCCATGTCACCGTGTGTTCTATCTCCTCCATAATGGATACCGGGACACAAGCAAGCCACCAGGCAATTAGCTCAGATGAAACATTGCTCTCAGCGCCCTCTATATTTCACTTCTAGCATTTATAGACCGGCAACATCTGGATGTTCTTGTCAGGAAAATAATTTATGTTTTAACCCACTACATGATTCTATGGGTCGGAATACACCGTAGGAGGAATTTATTTTTGTTCTCCCACTTTAGAATTTTTTATTTTTTAGATTCTTGACAGGTTACCACTCTTTTATAGCCAGGACAGTGATGATTTCTAGTTCCTGTTTTCTCCAGTTGTGAGGACGATCCGCTTATGACTAATCCGATGACGCAATTCGAAAGTGATCTCGAGCAATTCCAACGTTTTGAAGTTCTTAGATCTCGCAAAATCTTTAATTTTATTAGATGAACCTTTTTAGTATTTTCCTCTGAAAGAAAATATTTATTGAGGTTACACTCCCGACGAAATATTTTAAAAATGACTTCAAATCGTTATCGATCCTACCTAGTAGACACCAAAAATGACCCCCGTTAAAATATGTATACATATACTTGGATGTATCGCAAGTTAATGACAATTCTTCAGGGAGTGAAATTAGACACAAAATGTAGTCGCTACTAACCGCATATTTCTATCTCACTCCGGTCCAGAAATATGGCCTTCTAAAGGTTCTTTACAAAAAAAAAACGTGTTTTTTGTAGTACAACTCCAATTTGTTTTGCTTGTACAGTTTTTTTTTTCAACGATTCATTAAATTTTTGAAATCACCATTAAATTCTCTTTAAGGATAATACACATTCTATGTTTACAATTATCTCATTCATACCGTAATATCAATTTAAAATGTAGAAATTAATCAAATCTTCTGGTTAGTAACAACGTTTCGAAAATCACTACTCTTCCAAAAATAATCCTGCAGACTGCCAAATCTCACTAAAGTTGTAAAATTTAATCAGCTTTCCATCATTATACTCAGAACTGATATTATCTCTCAATTTCATAATGTAATTATAATTCTAGAGTGAAAAAACATCCAATAAATAAAAGTAATATCACGTTCATTTTCGTGATATATCAGAAATAAATGAAATTTATTCTTGAAGGAATTTATATTTAATGATTATACTGAGTCGTACGTAAGAATTGAAAAAAAAAAAATTGTACACGTTCTTACAACCGGCCTCCTTGCAGAAGACACTGATGACACCTGGTCAAACCGCTGATGTAGTCCTTTCAATCCCATCATGGTTAGCTCTCATTTCTACAAATGATATGCAAATCCTTGTGATCTGGTGGTTTATGTCCTAAATGGGTAATTTAAATGCTTGCGACTTAAGCCAAGCCCACACCTAAAAATCAAGCGAGATCAGATCAGGGTTTTTGGCCGGCCAATGAACGGAGCCAAATCTCTGAATCCACACTGATTGTGAGTGCAGTACACATATCGTGAAGAAGGTTATGAAACGTACTTGAACTTAACCATCCAGGTAAGAAAACGGGTTGTGTCTTATACTGACCACAGATCCTAACTACACGTTTACAGTGAACTGATACTGGAAGTGGTGTTCCCTTATACCATGTGGATTATCTTATTATTTATAACGAACTCGCTCAATGAACATTGTCCTGGAAGATCGATTGGGAGTTTTGGAGCTGTGCATTTGCCGGACAACAATAAATTAATTATATGCGTTAAGTACTTAGTCTCGAGAGAAATACTCTTCTGATGAATGTAATAAATACTGGACCCTATTTAAATATTTCAGCTGAAATATTTTTAGTGACAAAACATGAATCTCTACAAGCAGTAAGCTATACGTAGCGTGTAATTTATGATAAGACTAAAATGAAAACTCCCCTTATAGGGATCACACGCTCTCAGCCCCTTTCAGCAGTCTTAGTGCAGAGAACGAAGGAAGCAAATAAAAAAAAGGCAAAATAAATCTTACACACTAAGAAGATCCGTGAACCGATAAATCCCCAAAGCTACCAAATTGGTTTATTGTGTCTCCTCCGGATGATCCTCTGGAAATCCGATCAACGGCCCGATTCATTTGCACTGCACCCGCTTGCACCCCGACCAGAGGGGAGTCGAGGATTAGCTTTAATGGATACGAACTGGGAGGTATAAGTCCGCCACTTTGAGAGGGCCAAGCACAAACTACCCCTGTTGGGTTGCTTCGGATAAGTCCCAAGTCCTGAGAGAGCAGTTATAAAGGAGTTTTGTCTGCTCCAAGTGTTCTTCTTCTTTGTAGTTGTCCGGCTTGAGTGCTTCCAACAAAGACAATAAGGATACCCCTTAATTTTCCTTCTGTCAGACTTTTAGTATAGTTTTTCGTTTCCAATGAGTATCAGGCAAGGTAGTACACTGTATAATTTTCATCAACCAGATTTGAAGTCAGATGAAACGCATGGAAGGTTAATGCACCGCATACGTTATGATACAGTACAGGGTGCTTCTGGTTTGAGCTGGCTGTTGAGAGGAGACGTTCTAATTTAACCAGGAATATCATCGGAACAACTCAACACATATCGCACTAGTATTTCTAAACTGACACAACTCAAAATTCAGTGTTTTTCAGTTATGACTATGGAAGACATGGTAAATATCTCATTATGAACCATCAAAACTTTATATACCTAGCAGGTACACCAGAGGGAACTTGTGTCACTCTCCCTGTCCTAATGCTATACCCCCTACATACGCAAGAGTAACACATTTTCAGTTGAGTTTTATTTTGAGTTGTGTCATTTCAGAAATACTAGTGCGACATATATAATTTTTTTATGTATATAAAAAAAGTCCGACGTCGTCATCTTAGGAAGGTTCCTTAATATACCTAGTGCCATTAGAAAAGGAATGGAAGCAGTTATTGTTTGGTTTTGATCTCTCGTGAAAAATATAAAATAAAATATCAGTGATAAGTAAGGTTTAAAGCACCACATCAGGAAACTGGCAGTATCCTAAGCGGAAATACTGCCCCCACCTTCACATCGATCGCCCTAAAACATTATTTCCAGTATGTTTCTCATTTTCTTATATCGTCTTACTAAAATACTTTTAATGTTCAATGCAATTTAAAAAAACGCACACTCAAAAAGTGAGGTAAACAGAGACAAAAACCCGTTTAAAGAACAAAACTAACAATTTTGATGTTTAAAGCACTTATTTTTCGGATTGACATCGACTCCTCGAAAATTACACCTGAACCTTTTTTGTAGGGATTTTAGTAAGCTTTCATATGGTCACTTTCCACTTAACACGATTTCCCAACCGTTTTGGAGATATTTTAAAAAATATACTTATATATCAGTTCCAACTGAATCATGGGTGTAGATAGAAAATAATTTCGGGAAGAGCTGGTAACTTTTGGGGGCTGAGAGCATTTGAGGGGCATGGAATAGTATAAATCTAGAGTACTTGGAATAGTTAGATATTACACCCACAAAAATATTTTTTCCGAACCAATTGATCTTATTTAATTTATTTTTAAGGTGTTTATGACACCTGAACTGAATCAATCGTTTCTGAATACCCAACTGAAAATTAGTTTGGAGAAGTAGGCGTTTCAATGTTTTTCGACAACGGTTACATACATTCTGTAAAAAATGTTTTCATCCATTTTCCTGCGTCAAGGAGCCAATTAAATGCGTAACAATTTAAGCAAATTTACTCTAAAACGTAAGTGTAACGATTTTTTTTCGCTTCAAACCGAATGTTCCGGGGGACGGATTCTGTTGGTTAACGAACTTGGCCTTCCAAATGAGACGAAAGATGTTTTTACCAAATTTCATCAAAATCGGGCGATTTTTGAGCTTGTGCGAGAGCGAAATATATATACATATACAAATTTGAACCAATTCTATTTTCGAGATCTATGGGTTCTGAAGATTTTCAGATTATTATCCGGCACTTTCGAGTTGCGTCATCAGGTCGACCTCATATGCGGGTTTCCTCCATTTGAAAGGAGGGAGGAACTGCGCTAAAATGGAAATAATTGTTTTGAAAATTCAGAACGAAACCAGTGAGCTGATCTGAAATGAAGAATCTACTGGAGTAAGGTGGCCTTGATCTATGCCTAAAATAAAGATACGCAACTACTATACCTGGAGAGACTAAAATGAAACACACCTACGTAGATCAATTTAAAATTACCCAGTAAAATTTCCAGACTTCCCCCCTTAGAGAGAGAAAGGATGAAATTTGTATGAAGGCCCTGGGAGCCCCGGTAGCATAGGGCACGTGCTAGACTCCAGGAGGGTGCTGGAAGGAGGCTCCAGGAATTGACAAGGACTTAGCTCTTTGGGGGGATTACTCCAGTCTTCCAGTGTGTGAATGAATTGCCTTCCAGGGGAGGGGGTGAGGAGGTGAAGGGGGGGGGGTTCTTCTTCCCCCTCAGCCACTTCTCCAGGATTTACTCCAGTAATTGAGGATCTTATAGACTTTGATTCAGTATTATTCTATGTTTATAAAGCTGCCTCATTTTTCGAACCATAGTTGTATTTCTTCAGCGACGTTGTATTTCTTCTTCTTTGGATAATTCTTTGTGTTTCTTTTATTTATTGTGACCCATCTACTCCACTCGTGGTCCATTCACCACGAATTGTCGTTGTATTTATTTATTTGAAAGCACCGCAACTAAGGCGATTCGCCAATTTCATGAATTTTTACATTACACTGCTCAATTAATTAAATATGTAAAAATCAACAAAAAAAAAGTCGAAAACAGATGTTGTTAAAACAGAAAGAAGATAATTGACAAATATTTTTTTATTTAAATTTAAACGTCCATTATTATTAACGACGAATTTTAGGACGGGTTATCTATAAGTTACCACCCTTTTCTAGCCAGGATTCTAAAGAACAGCCACTACCCCATAGTGGGAATCCAACCAACGACTCTTGACACACAGTATTAAGTGCTCACGCCTTAACACTCACAGCCACCAAGCCTCCTAATTGACAAATATAAAACATTTAAAAAAATGCAAGTGAATGCACTTTATAGGAACTAAATTATTATCACCAAAGGATAAAAAGTTATTATTCGTTTTTATTTTCAGATATAATTGTAAGCATGTTCCTAATATATATATATATATATATATATATATATATATATATATATATATATATATATATATTCTATTCCACGTATTTCATAAAACAAATAAATATATATATATATATATATATATATATATATATATATATATATATATATATATATATATATATATATGTCAGGTTGCTACGTCCACACACAGGTGGTCCCATCTCGGAAGTTATTTTGCGTTTTCTGTAGGTAGAGCCAGTGAAGATTGTAGGAATTTCTGGATGGTGGAAATTGATGTTCATAAGAATGAAGAAATCCAAAAAGTCCTTCCCTGGTTTCCAAAGCTAGGTTCTTGGAGCAAAGTTCGACTGAATAAAAACCTTTGCATGATAAGCACTTAGCATTTCTCTCTCTATTTTCTTTTCATATTTTTAGAATTATTTATTTCAGCTAAGTTGTGAGGTTCACCTGATAGAGTGAATGTGTTTATTATTTATTGTTTGAAAGTAATATTTTAGTCTTTTATTGAATACGCTTTTAATTAAATTGACGAAAACGTGACTTTATATTATCTTAGAATAGGTTCTTAGGTTTTTAAGTTTGTTATTTTTTAAAAATTGTGTTGTTATTTTAAATGTTTTACATTTTACTAGTTCATAATTAAGGTCCTGTGTCACAAAGGCATTGAAAATAAGGCTTTGTCCCATATAAACAAAACATAAAATACCTGTGGACATATGAATCAGTGAAGATGTTGACACATTTTTCGAAAATGCATTTTTGTGTGTAACCTCAGTACCTATACCTTAAAATAGTGCTTATACACTGTATGCGAAATCTATCTGTAATTTCACCCTCTAGCCTACCACGATAAAATATGACCATTAGTAAAGCAGAATATTTTTTTAATAAAAAAAAAAAAAATCTGGAGATAATTTTAATATTAAGCGATAAAGAGTGTATTATGAAATTGTTAAGTATAGAGCGTCCATTTTGGGGCCTCCAACGCGAGAGGGAGGAGTTAACGAAGCTCCAGCAAAAAATGGGCCTTTCAACTTTTTAGGTGACATCAAATTTTTTCCCGTTCAATCCTCCGCTCTCTCCGGCTCTGATAATTTAAACATTTCTTCTTTATTTCCGTTTATTTCTTTCACATCCGTTATCAATTTAAAACGGTTTTTCTTTCGCCTCTTCAGTTGTGATTCCATATTAAAATGTTATTACTCATCTATTAAAAACTTTTGTTTTTTTAAGATTTAAAAAATAATTTCAAAATTCACAATATTTAATGCATATTCGGAAAACATGTCCTTCACTTTCCTTGTATGAAACAAAATGCATTAAAAGACAATTTATTGAAGATATCGTTAGATTCATGTTGAGTTTACACTCCTGAAATAATTATGAGTTTAGAGTTTGTTGTTGTTTTTTTGCTCGCGCGTATGTTTAAACATAATATATAATATTTATTTTTCAAATAAAAACTCCATTTAAACATTTAAATAAAATACATAAAATATTTCTTGAACACTACGATTATTATGAGTACATAGAGCAAAAGTTATTTATTTATTTATTGGTTTATACCGCTTGTACCGAAGTCATTAGCGGTGTCCTTATAAATTATATGTAACAGTACAAATTTACATCTTTCAAAAAATTTACAATATTGAGTAGGTGACTAAAATTTTCTCCCAATAGTTCAGATAAATTTCCCGGTAACATCCACTTTTTTCTCTTCTCCTTAAATTGGCGGCATTGAGTGAGTATGTGTTCCACATTGAGAGAAGTATTGTCACATTGAGCACATGTGGGGGGATAGAGCCTATTTAGTATATTAGTATTATAGTATATATAGAGCAAAAGTTAATTTTAATGTAAACATGTTTTAACAAACTCTTTGAGAAGAAATTACCAGTAAAAAACTTGTAATGAATAAAATAAAATAAATAAATAACAGCAACATTTATTTTATCCGTAAGGCATATGATGAAGAAATTCAATAAAAAAGATATTTTTCCAAAAAAATATTTGTCAAAAATTCCTTTATAATTCTAAATGGGTTAGAATTATAAAGGAATTTTTGCATTCCTTCGAAAGGTGCTAACAACGTCTAGAAATAAGAACAATTCCATTACGAACTTCAATCCAAATGACCAATCCTGACGAGCACTATTCACTGATTTAAATAGAGCTGTTGATTGGTCAGCTAAAAGGCTAGCAAACAACAGTCAAGGGAATCTATTGACATTTAGAATTGACAGCCATAATTAAATCTGAAATTTAGTTATTATTGTTATTTTCAGGCAAAACCAATGAATTCTGTCAATCCTATTATTTACGTCCGTCCTAACAATATTTGGCTAGAACAATTGTTATCCTTGAATAATTGTGTGTTGTTACTTTTTTTATATGTCTATTACAAGTAACTTTGTTAACGTGTTTTGTTTTTTACTTTGATATCACCTTGGTTTTAATAAAAAAGTTTTGAACATCAATGTTTTTGTCGTTCCTTCTTTCTGTTTCATAGTTAGATGCACATAAACATTCCACATTTTGTATATGAGAGGAACATATTTTCAGAAAATGAACGAGTGAAATTGGTTCATCTTCATCATAGAGCTCAAGATTGTCAAGAAATTGATAAATGTAAATTCGAAAACACCAAAATTCTCATTAAAATAATATATTATATACTCTATCTTCTGAAAGAGTTTAAGAATTATAGTGGTGACAAAACGATTTTTTTTTCTTTTTTTTTTTAATCAGCTTTTAATGTCACCAGCTTATTTCTTTATACCAACTATAATTCTTAAACCCTTTCAGAAGATTCTTCCTCATATTTAACATTCACCCTCAAAATTCAATATTCACGGATTTTAATACGAAATTTAAAAATTATAATAGACCTCAACACAACTTAATATAAGGTAACAAATATATTGTATTATTATATACTTCATTTATTGTATTTGTATTGTTATTAGTATTGTTAATTTTATAAACAAAGACGGCGTACTAACTCTCTTTGCTGAGTAATGTAGCTCCAGCTTGACCTACTTTTTTATTTGTAATCTTAATTGATAGAAAATTTAAAAGGATTCGAAACTAACTTATGTTAGGGGTTCAAATTATTCTGCAACATCATACAAAGATCCATAATAACATAATGCGCTCCCATCCAGCGATTATGGTCAAGCCATGACCTATTAGTATGAACATTAAATACCTTCTGGACTTGAAGTTACAACACTCTGACTCATCTGTAAACAACCTTTGCACGTTAGTACACTAATGGAACTTGCAAAAGCATTAAGATACTGCGGTATGAAAAACCTTTACGACATTCGCCCTGGTAAACACATTTCTAACTGCCCCTACCTCATTGCGGCCTATTAATGCTCTACGCTACACGCGTCACACGTACTCCGGACGCATAGAGCCGTCGCTAATAGCCATTGCGTTGCATGAATATGCACGATGTCCAGGAAGGGAGCATCCCTAACAGCGGAGAGTCGTTATTAAAAGTTCCTGGCAGATTTATGACATAGTGTTGGAGAACCCTTCCCTTCCCTTCGACCAATTGCTTTTGCGTTATTGCACAGACCTACCGGTCAGCATCCTCAACATTGCGGCATTAGTTCCCCTACACCTTAATTACCCGACTTTTTAAAACTTTCCGAAGGCATGTAGCTATTGAGCACTCATAAAGGTTAAATCTTCATTGGGCCTACATACTAGATATCAAAAATGACCCCCGATAAAATTTTAATGACCCCCGAAGAAATAACAAAAAACATAAATATTTTTAAAAAATCAGTAAGTGATCAAAAGAAAAAAATAATAAAATAAAATAAATGACATTAAACCAACAATGGCTTACCCAGAGGCTTAACTTTTATTATCAGTGCAAGGAGAAAAATATATATTCCTTGGAATGATAAGAAAGCTGTCGCCAAATATAAGGTCCGGGACAAAAAGATAGCCCACCCAATATTTTTCATCATAATCAATTGTAATCATTGATATAATTTTTTCGAATTAATCTGTAGTGTATTCAGCTCAAATGTGGTCTGATTTGATCCGTTAGAAAGCAGGAAAAAAAAATAGTTTGAGAGAATTCATGTTATTATTTGATTTGGGATGAGACAAAATGATAGCACACTTGTTGTTTATTTACAAACAAAGCCAAATCCCTCTGAGTAGACAATGCTAATCCAGTTCTGTTTCTGCTTTCATGCTGTTAACATTAAATTAGTGCCATGGGACGAGCAAAATCACTGACCCCAAGTGAAAAAAATATCATTCAGCGAATGAAAAATCGAGGGTTTTGTATTTCCGATATTTCAAAAAATACCGGTAGGAGTAGGAAGGTAATTTTAAATTTTTTGAAGTCTCCAGAAAGCTATGGGACGAAGAAATCACCTGGGAGACCGCCAGCTTTATCAACACGTGAAAAACGGGCAATTCTAAGGGTAGCGTCCAACTCAACTTTAACGGCCCGTCAAATTGCGGCGAAAGCTGGTGTAGTGACGAATGTGAAAAACGTCCAAAGGGTCATTCGTGCAGCTTCTCACATCAAAAGGAAGAAAATGAAAGGTATTCCACCTTTAACCTCGGCACATAAAGAAAGAAGAAAGGAGTTTGCCCGTGAACATGTCCAATGGAAAGACGAGTGGAAAACAGTCTTGTTCACAGACGAAAAAAAATTTAATCTTGACGGTCCTGATGGCTGGGCTCACTATTACCATGACCTACGGAAGGAGGAAAAAGTGTTTTCCAAGAGGCAAATGGGAGGAGGCAGCGTCATGATATGGGGAGGCATTGGATATGATCACAAAACTGATTTAGTGTTTATTTCTGGTCGAATGAACAGTCAGCATTATGTTAATTTGTTGGAAAACCAACTAAAAAAATATTTTGAACTTGTTCCTAAAGAGGACGTAATTTTTCAGCAAGACAATGCTCCAGTCCACACGGCAAAAGTTGCAAAAGAGTTTTTTAGAAAAGAAAATATTAGAACTATAGATTGGCCGGCAAGATCCCCGGACTTTAATATCATCGAAAATGTTTGGGGGCATCTTGCGAGAAGTGTTTACAGTGGTAGCCGACAATTTGAGTCCGTTGAAGAATTAAAACAAACAATTCAGGAGGAGTGGGCAAATCTCCCTCAAGAATTGATTCGGCGTCATTTTAACTCACTTTCAAATCGTATGATTGCTGCATTAGAAAAAGGTGGTGCGTATACAGGATATTAAATTTTAATTTGTATTATTTTAATTGTGTTTTAATAAAGAATTTTATTATTATTGTTCACTGTGCTATCTTTTTGTCTCACCCCAAATCAAGTATTATTTACTAATTCTTACAAATTAATTATTTTCAACTCCTAAACCTGAACATCGGTTCAAATTTGAGTAGAATACCCTAGATATTAATTTAAAAAAATTATATCAATGGTTGAAATTGATTAAGAGAAAAAATATTGGGTGAGCTATCTTTTTATCCCGGACCTTATTCAGCCATCGGTTTGGCATTACTGTATATTTATTCATATATATATGGAGACCCGGTAGCCGTGAGGGATAAGGCGTGAGCTCTTAACACTCCGTGCCAAAGGTCGTGGGTTCGATTCCCACTAGGGGTGGTGGCTTTTCTTTCGAAAAAAAGAAAAGGCATCACCCCTATCCTGGCTAGAAAAGGGTGGTAACCTATAGATAACCCGTCCTAAAGTTAATAATAAATGGACGTTAAAATTTAAATAAATATATATATATATATATATATATATATATATATATATATATATATATATATATTGTTGTTGCTTTTTCACCAATACAAAAACAATCGATTGGGCGAGTTCGTTAAGCAGAAAAATCTATCTACCTGAAAGTGGGGTGTACTCCGGACAAAACTTACTAATAGAACTCTAACTGACGGAAGTTATATTGCAGCGAAACTTTTTTTTCTCCTTTTATTAACATTTATTTATGATTATCCGAAACCAAGGTGATTTGTCCAATAAAAGTATGAGTTATACTCCCAGTTATATAATAGAACTTATACACATATACAATTACCCTATATTACATATAAATCCAAATATTCAAATTTATATAAAAAACAACAAAATCAAACTGCTATATATAAAAAGCGAAACAGATCAATACTAAATAAGAGGATTCTGAAAAAATAATAATTTTTAAGTATGACACATATCGTCGATACAAATGCAAAGTATCGAATGTGAATAAACGTATTTTTCACTTTCAATTTTTCTGTTTGCTTTTGGACTGATATACGTTATGGCAAACACTCAAACATTAATGAAAAATGATTATCAATTATAGAAAATCAAACTAAAGAATGTGCATTAAGTCGAATTAAAATATATCATAGGATAAAATATATATATAAAGTCATCTATAAGGTACCAACCACTTATCACATTCGATACTTTGCATTTGTACCGACGATATAATTATTGTTATTTATGTATGTTACGCATCTCGGACTTAGATCGTTTTAATCTTGGGTTAATGGTTTCTCTGTAAATGCGATGCAGATTCACCAAAAATACGCTAGTTTTAGAAATTAAATATTTTCATTCGTACATTCCCCAATTCTTTTATACCATTTCGATGTTACTTAGTATTAGAGTTTAGAGTAACTCTAATACTAAGTAACATCGAACCTAAAATTTGATCTTTGTAAGATCGAAGTCTATTGCAAGGGACTGTTTCCGATTTGCAACAATACAAAATATCACAGTACAGCACAAACTAATCAACGTAGTACCCCAGTGTTTGTGGTTTCCTCAAGCGACAACGAACCCACAAGTTGCGCGAGTCCACCCCCTGGAAGAGTTACTGGACTGCTATCGCTTCCACGGACGAGTAAACAGATAATGCTCCGAGAGAAGACTGCACAACCTAACCTTCTGCATCAGGGATTTGTAACTACTGTCCGCGTGATGTTGGAAGGTTGTTTATTATATTGATAAGGTTATTATGGGGAATAACGGTCTCTTAACGACCACAACTACCAATGATAATGAGTGTCAGCATCATTAACACCTTATTATATTTTCTCGAATCAATATTTCCATGCAATCCGACTCGGACTGCCCTGTTTCTACAATAACTGACTAAAATTTACTCAAGTTATTTCTAATTTCATGTAAATGAATTGTTAGTGTGTACATCCGTAATTGGTTTTAGATTATTTCTGAGATTTGAGTGCTCAGGACAACGCCACAGAAGACCCTCCAGGTCTTCTTCCTCCAGTCCAGAGTGGATACATAATTTGGTCATTTCTATTTTCTATCTTCTATCAGCGGATGCTGAGATATCTGTGTCTATTTACATCCATCTTTTTTCTCCATTATTGTCTAAAACAATATGTGACGGGTACGGGTAAAAGATAAATAATCGCCGCCCTTATTAGTAACACCTCAATGGTTAGTGACTCTTTGGGGCTGCTACCTTCTGACCAGGTTACCAAGAAAGCCGGTAATGCGATAGTCAGTGGCCAGTTTTGTGAAGTTACAAAAAGTTGAATGAAATAAACGCATGTGAACTGCACCTTAGAATTGCTTAAGTATGTAAATGCTTGAGTAATTTATACTATTATGATTTTTTTTTTTTAGTTGCTAGCATGAGAGCTATTATTTATTTATACTTTTTTCTTATCAAATTTAATGAATTGCTCTTTTATCGTTTTTATTATTATTGCACTTATGTTTGATATAATTTTGTTTTATTTAAATAAATGCATGATCAGTAAATATTTAGTGAGTGAAACCTTCTACCCGGCGTTTATAGCTATTACCAAAGAGGTAAAAATATATAAAGCAACAATTTTATTCGGGCCAATATATAGGTATTATACACAAAAATGATTTTTTACAGGTAAAACTTAAAGATTTAAAATATCTTGGCAAAGTCTATGTTTTACTCGTGACGTTTTTATTTGTCCAAGTTGATTAAGCACGGAACTGCTGGAGGCTGGAAAGGTCTGCTGATATTTTCGCACTGGCTTTTCCATGTGAGTGAAAAATGGATCAAGCTCCAATTCTCTATGGATCTGGCTGTTCCTTACGAACCAAGGAGCAGTGGACACTATTCGGAGTACCTTGTGTTTAAAATGGATCATCCTCCAATTCTCTTTGGATCTGGCTGTTCCTTACGAACCAAGGAGCAGTGGACACTATTCGGAGTACCTTGTGTTTAAAATGGATCAACCTCCAATTCTCTTTGGATCTGGCTGTTCCTTACGAACCAAGGAGCATTGGACACTATTCGGACTACCTTGTGTTTAAAATGGATCAACCTCCAATTCTCTATGGATCTGGCTGTTCCTTACGAACCAAGGAGCATTGGACACTATTCGGAGTACCTTGTGTTGAAAATGGATCAACCTCCAATTCTCTATGGATCTGGCTGTTCCTTACGAACCAGGGAGCATTGGACTCTATTCGGAGTACCTTGTGTTGAAAATGGATCAACCTCCAATTCTCTATGGATCTGGCTGTTCCTTACGAACCAAGGAGCATTGGACACTATTCGGAGTACCTTGTGTTGAAAATGGATCAACCTCCAATTCTCTATGGATCTGGCTGTTCCTTACGAACCAGGGAGCATTGGACACTATTCGGAGTACCTTGTGTTGAAAATGGATCAACCTCCAATTCTCTATGGATCTGGCTGTTCCTTACGAACCAAGGAGCATTGGACACTATTCGGAGTACCTTGTGTTGAAAATGGATCAACCTCCAATTCTCTATGGATCTAGCTGTTCCTTACGAACCAAGGAGCATTGGACACTATTCGGAGTACCTTGTGTTCAAAAGTTTGTAGACGTTTTATGTGTGTGTTACTGGCACCAGATAAAACATTACAAAAATGTATAATACGAATGATCAAACAACTGTAATCCAATGTAAGCTGCATGCAATCGAATGATTGTAACAAAGGAATTTGCATTAAAGCCGATGCCTACAGGGCATTCATTATGCAGGCTGGACAATGGAAAGGAGGTGAGACCAATCATGTGACTAATAAATTCCAGCGGTGAAGTTGAAGTGGACGGCCAAGGGGAGGATGACTTACGACCAGGCTAGAAGATGGATTCCCGACCAGCAGCTTGAATATTACATGGATGCTCCACTCGGATCTAGACGTGATCGGAATAAAGCTCGGGGCTTCTTCATTCATGACCGTCGGCGAGGCATTATCACTAAGAATGATAAACTTAACTTTTATCAGTAAAAGTAATAAGGGAAGTGATAAGGCGCTGAAGCAATAAACCTGAAAGACAACTAAAGATATTCAGACCTCCGAGTGATCGAAAAGTAACTTTATTGAGAGATCGTTGTTCGTTGACATTTGAAAGGTAGATAATTTCGGGATTAGGTCATGTAGTACCTTCAAAAAAGTATATTTCTTATAGGAAAATGTGTTTAATTGTCTTATGAGATCCTTCCTCCCCCCCCCAAATTCTGAGGTCAAGCTTAATTAAAAGCGCCTTATTATAATCATCACCTCAAACTACTGTCTCAAACAGACAATACTGAAAACACTCTCCATTATAACATTAAACTCGCATAATCTAACTTCACTCTTAGGGCGGAGATGACCAAGCAGTTTTCTGCCCTACTAACTAACCAACCACAAACCAGAAGTATTTCATTTATTTATTTATTTCAACTTCTTGTACACAACTTTTAGCTATTTAGGCCATTTTCAAAGCACTAGAAGAAAACTAAAGTAAGTGTAAATTTCAGATTAAACCCTCTTATGCCATCATTTATATTAATATAACTACCCTATGGGGGTCTCCACGTGGTCTAGTGGCAAGCGCATTAGATTCGTAAGCGGGAGATGGTGGGTTCGATTCCCACCGTCGACAGGCATTTTCTCATCTTACGGCTCGTTGAGCAAATTCCTCGCTGCACCCTAAATGTTGACGCTAATGGCCTGGTTGTCGATGTGGCGTGGAAAAAAAAATAATAATAAAAATAAATAAACTACCCTTTTTTTGCACACCTTATTTTAGACCTTGTCATCCTGGCATATTTTTCAAAAACTGAACATTTAACCTTAAAATTATTATTATTATTCTATAATAATAGAATACGGAAAAGCTTGTTGTTGTTTTTTTGTTTGTTTTTTCGTGTTTTTTTTTGTTTGTTTTTTGCTCTGTATTGCTCTATGTGTCTACTAGCTAGAAACGTCGGTGGTTTTCTTCCCCACTCTCGCAATTTATTTATAATGAGAGATCTACGCTTTATCCTACGCTTATGCACTAGAAGGGACTATGATATTTACAATGGGGGGACTTAATCCTACTTAGTGTAAAGTACTAACCCTTGGAAGAGACACGGATAAACAGGGAGGGACTGTACATGGATCTATCTTAACCTAGCTTAAAACTAACTTAAACTGATATATACATCTCTAAAGTAAAAGTGTCTCTTCTCCAGGACCACTCCTGCCAACTCTTCGATAGAGGATGTGGTGTCAGGTCCCTCAAGATGGAAGTGGCAATGCCTGATAGAGGATGTGGTGTCAGGTCCCTCAAGATGGAAGTGGCAATGCCTGATATCGCCTCCCTGAATCGTCAGTGCCTATTGAAAGGGTTTATCTACCGCTAAGTCCCCTCGTCTGTTTCTCGACTTCCGGTAGTTCTTGAGAAACGGCTTTTTATAAATACGAAAAGAATCCAACCTCATTTCCCATGGGCGTATATAAGGGGAGGGCTGATCTAAATAGGGGGGAGGGGTTCAATGCATAAAACCATCACATAAGTAATTTTTAATTATTTACCTTGATTAGTGTTAGCGCGTTGACCCAAAAAGATTTTCAAAAAGAAGGCTCTAAACGAAATTATTTTGTTGTTTTCTTTTTTTAGAAAAAAGAATGCCAAATCTAACCCCAAACCCCAGACCACCCCAAAGTGAAAACTCCACCGGATCAATGGCGGATACAAATGATACTTGAAGTGCCGTGGGAACAGACCGTATGGCCGAGGTACTGCCCTAACTACCCCTTGGACTTCCAACCCTTTCCGACAATACTACAGACTCATAATAAATTACTAATTAACGGGACTTCTCCCTAATTGCTAGCTCGTTAGAAGAAGGAGTTCGGAAAGGAATGACGTCACGGAAGGGCGGCAAGTTGTGACGTCACCTCAGTGTGTCTTCATTAGGAGAGTTCATTTGCTCGAGTGTCAGACTTCTCATTTCTCCCGTCGCTTTCCTTCTTACGGATATTTCTTCTTGGATTTTCTTTTTCCTTCAGACTTTTCTAGGGTTTCCTATTAGGAGTAGATAAATACCTTTAAATGTTAGAATTTTGCTTTAGCTGACAGAAAATAATTTAAGTAATTCAATGAAGAAGGAGAAAAAGAATTTTTTTATTTTAGTCCAAAAAAATTAGTTTTTTCCCCCTGATAATGGAACGAAAAAATAAAGTAAATTATTTACAATGTAAAAATTAAAATAAAATGTCTTGTTATAGCCGGCCTCACGAATCGGGGTGTATGTTATAGCCGGCCTCACGAATCGGGGTGTATGTTATAGCCGGCCTCACGAATCGGGGTGTATGTTATAGCCGGCCTCACGAATCGGGGTGTATGTTCTCCAAGTGATTTTTTTTTTATAATTTATTGTGTGTCGACTACAATGGCCTTTAGCACAATACCCTATTGTTTAAATTATCCGAAAATTATCAAATTATTTAATATTTGAAATCTTTACTAATCTTTTTTTAAATAACAAATATTGGGACTCTTTTTTTGGAAGACGGATGAATCTCCTACTAGGAGTGATAAGTAGGCTGTGTGGTAGCAAGCCATTGAAAATGGGCAGCATTTCATTAATAATATATTTTACAATATTATATTTTAATCTAAATCTCTATATTTGTATTCAAGGGAAGTTACACTTTTAGATATGTATGTATGCTTTAATAAATTTAAGATAATCAAAAATATTCTGAAATGTTTCTGTTTTATTCAAAATTTCTGTACTGTTAATATCAAACATATCCCTGGCTCTTTGCAACTGGGAGCATTCCGCTAAAATATGATCCACGGTAAGTACATCAGCACAATGAATACACGTTGGACGACGCCTACCGACAAGATGATGGCCATATGTTAGACGTGTGTGCCCAATACGCAGCCTTGTTATTACCACTGAGTCTCGTCGACAAAGGTCATCGTAGACTATTGTAGAGCGAACTGAAGGATAAAATGTTCTCAAGTGGGTTTTGCTTGTTTCCCATCTTCTTTGTCACAGTTACCATAAGAGTTCTTTTATTTGGCGTTTCACGTCTCGAGGGTGTGAGCAGGAAAACGCCGGGAGGGCCATTGAAATCGCTTCCTTAGCTAGGATGTCTGCTTTTTCATTTCCTAGGATTCCTGCATGTCCTGGAATCCATATGAAGTTATGACATCACTTATATCATATTATTCAACTTTTAGTAGTGCATTGGCCTTTTAAAAGTTGAATTAATTATTTTCTTCTACAAATAACGCTCTGGCCATCAGTATCATTGGTCCATTCATAGAGAGCTAACGGAAACGCGATTCCTTTCCGGAGGGTGTATTTCCGCCGGAAGTATGCAGGCTTTCCTTCGAAAGGAGAATCCACCGACCAGTAAACTTGCGAGCATGTAGAGAAACGAAGAGTCGTATTTTCGGAGAAGTCTGGACTTTTCTACAACCCCCCCCCCCCCCCCATTTTTTTATTATCATTATTTTATTTTTTTGATGCTCCACATCATTGGGGAATAGCATCGAATCAGCATTTTCCTGCTCATAGTGATATTCCTAATACCAAGTCAGTAAATCACCAATCTAAGTAAAATATTTAAAAATAAAAAATAAGTAAAAAAAAAAAATAAATGAAATTAATGAAAAAAAAAAAGAATCTAAATAAAACAAAACAAATAAATTAAACATGAAATAACCTGGCTAATAATTCATTAAATTTTGAAATAAATGAAGTTGGGAATTTTCTCATATTTTGTCGTATATGTTACTATTTTTTAAGTGAGGGTTAGTAATGTCCCGAGGTATGTTCAAGTTCGTTATAAGAAGGCATTCGGTTAGTATATGTTTAACTGTTAGTTCTGTATTGTAGATCTGACATGTTGGTCTTTCAGTATTAGTCATTATGTATTCGTGAGTGATGCTTGTGTGGTCTATTCGCAGTCCTGCATGAACTATTTCCTCTCTCCGGGAATTTCTGTATGCGCTCGGCCAGTCAGTCAGTATATGTTTGATTTGTCTTAGTTTTTTGTCGGTGAGACTACTCCATTCTAGCTGCCAGTTTAAATCTTTTTTTAACTTCTTCAAATGAACCTTTTCTAGAATTATTATCGCATTTTCGGGTAAGCCTGGTTGCTAGATCTCCTCCCCCCCCCGTTATTTTCGGGTAAGCCTGGTTGCTAGATCTCCTTCCCACCCCCCCCCCCCCCCCGTTATTTGAAATCCTTTCAGATGGTACCATAATTTCAAATAAAGTGTATCCATGAACCTTTTCATGGAATGAGTGTTTATTATTGCAGAGAAACAGAAATTCCTCGAGTGAAGAGCCTCAGGAGGTCCAATTAAACGTCATCAGAGTAAGACAGGAAGGACCCTCCCACTTGTCGGATTGATATGAAAAGGCCTTCGTCGTTCGAAGCAATCATAAAGACGGAGGGAGGACTCTGAATGAATGACACATTCAATCTCAATGCTCATTTAATGACTCCGCCAAAGTCTTACTGACTTGTTAGCTCCTCTTAGAATGTCAAAGCTAAAAAGACAAGTCTTTTGACGAAATTTGAACTTTGACTTTCAAGGATCTGCCTATATTCCGGGGCTTAATTCTAGACTTTACCCATTCAAATAGGAGACTTCTATAACAAAAGTCCTGAAAATGCTTTTTATAGTTGAAAAAATTCTATGAATTTTAAATTTAAATCTTAAATTAATTATAAAAAGATACTCACAAGACTGCGGATTGGCAACATCAAATTGACCCACACGCACTTAATACTGGGCATAAATCCCCCGAAATGCGACACTTCCCATGACATAGTTACTGTCGAACATATCCTACTCATCTGCCCCCCTCCACGGAATTTCAAGGGCTCGATTGTCTGTTCGCTCTCAAGCTCGCTCAAAAATGGTCTCATTTTGATGAAATTTGGTACAAAAATCTTTCGTCTAATTTGAAAGGTCATGTTCGTTAACCAGCAGGATCCGTCCATCGGAAGACAGTGTTTGGAGCGAAATTCGTGCGAAAAAAATCGCAAAGCTTACGTTTTTGAGTTCATATGGTTGCAGGTACTTGTTTTAAAGGTTTCTTAACATAGAAAAACGAATGAAGCCATTTTAAGGTTAAATCTGTAACCGTTTTTGAGAAAACTGGAACAAATGTTTTTGTGAATTTCTTTTCTTTTTTTTTTTTTTTCTTTTTTTGTGGGTATTTAGACATCTCAACTAAGATGTTTAAATTTTAGTTACATTTGGAGTTAAAGAAGTATTCGAAAATGTCTCGAATGCTTACTAAATGCTCTACAAAAATAGTTCTGAAGCAATTTTCGATGGGGGCTATGTCAATCAGAGAAATAAGTGCATGAAACTTTAAAAGTGTTTGTTTTCTTCTTTTGAACAGGTCTTTGTATTTGTTTAACTCACTTTTTAATTGGTTGCTTTTTGTTTTAAATTTCATTTATCAGTAAAATGAGTAAAAGAAATACTTAATTAATGTTTAATAAATACTCTTAACAACAAAAGACTCTTTTATATGACAATACTTAGACCAATATGAATTTAAGTCATACATATCTGGCGATCCACAAAGCCTTCCAAGACCAATAAAATTCAATCTTTAAAATAATAAGACTGATAGTTTTAATAATAAGTAAATTGTAAGGGAAAAGTTTTAAAGAAAGAAATAAGGAATTCATATTAGGAGAAATGAGATGAGATGTGGAGTGGAGGCTCAGCTATCTTGATGTCGTCCAGGAAACGGGCTCCACTCCACGGGGATCTAAAGTCCTGTGGGATGGCGTCTCGTAAGGGCTGACTTCACTATTGACATGAGTGGTCAAAGTTAACTTATCATCAATGTGGACCCGAAGATATTTTACAGATTTTAGCCTGTATAATTTGATATTATTTTTATCAGAGTAACATTAGGAGCAATAGTAGAATTCCTACTTCTTTTCGCTTCCGGTGTATTCCAATATTTTTTTTTTATGATTATTAGTAAATTGCTGATTGAAAACATCATGAATGGTATGACGTCCGTAACAAGTAAACAAACTTAAATCACTTCATGGAGCTTCGTTTCTACCCCCAGGACGTTCCTGTCAGCGGGGAATCTCCCGAATGCATCGATCGCGCTGGAAATAACTGGCGGCTATTCAAAGCGTTGATTAAAATGTACCGTCTTTCAAAGTGATCAGTCAGACTCCCTTTGGACATCTATTCCAATGAAAGGTACCTTTCATATCTCAATAAGAATCCCGCAGAATAGTATTTTCACGCAACTTGACTTATAATTATTATTATATAAATTATTTCCAATATTTTGAGAAATATATAATATATATCACTGTAATTAACAAATGACTGATTTAAAAGTTAGCTGGCAGGTCACAAAAGCCTCGGATAACAAAAATAATGCTAGTCTGTGTTTAAAGACCTCTGAGTGGTTGACAACCCATTAAAAAAAAAAAAAAAAAAAAAAAAAAAAAAAAATCTAAAAATTACGACACGAATGCACGCACATATCCGAACATAAATTAAGAAATACAAACCCTTTATTGCTGACTAGGGGTCATCGTCACAGACCTTTCAAGATTGATAATCGAACATACCATCTTGTAACGGTGATCAAACCGTAAAACAGGCTGCCATATGACATTCCTTACGACAAGTCTTCTTACAGATGACAGCCGTTATATTGACAAATTTTTTTTCGACTCTAATAGATTTAAAAATTAAATAACATGAACCTTGACCAAATTGCTCACTTAAGGCTTTTCTTTTTGTATATTTTTTTTAAATTCATTTCTTATTTTTGTATGTGTAATTTCTCAATTGTTCGCGATATTTTTTAACTTTTCTTATATCAATGATTATTACTTACATACTAAAGCTTACATATTTACACATACACATTTTTTTATAAAATTTTAATATTTTTTTATACTATTTTAAATATTGTAATTATAAAAATTACTTATGAACAACTTTTTTTCACTCAGGCGATTTCCTTTTCCAACTGAATGCTTAATTTCCAAATCTTACGTCACTTTCTGAGATGACAACGTTCAGACACGATTTTGAAGATCAAAATGCTTTTCTGCGATCCGAACGTTCAACATTTAACTTATTTTTTTTTTTATTTTTTTTTAGGGCGCATCTACTTCTAGACCATTAGCGCCGGGATTCTATGGTTGTATGCTGTAGGCGGAACCCTATCTCGGATCTCAACATTTAGGATGTATAATGAATGTAACAAGTATTTTAGCTCCTGAATAGGCGCATAAAATTGCATATGAGTAGTTGTTTTTTTTTTGTTTTTTTTTTTTTTTTTAAGCTTTTCTAAAATTCTAAACATACTAAAAGTAGTGATGGTTGTAACTGCTTCTCAATATCTGAAATTATAGTCCTGAAATTGCTCCTGGTTTTTGGCCAAGACTAGTAGGCAGAGTTTGACGAGAGAAGCGAGGATAAGTTTTAAACCCTGCTCACCACAAAGCCAAATAACTATTCCTAATTTCTGTTGCCTAGATGATAAGAAGTTCTCCTGTTCGACTTAATCTCAAAATCCCAAAATTCGTTAACTACTATTGCTGTTCGCAAGATTCGTTTTTAGAACAGATTACTCAAACAACTCTCTCAACTCTTATGCTTACCCCCCTTAGATCACTGATAATAATATTTGCAAGGAAAAATAAATGTCCAACTGGCTTGATGGGCCAATATAAAAGGCCAAACTCTGAATAGGCCACATTGACTTATGAAAGCATCTTTTTTTTTTAAGGCACACTGACATCTGGTCCATTGGCGCATACATCTACGGTGCTTGCATGGAATTTTCTCATCAGGCCCTGAAATGAGAAAAATCCCTGGGACTCAGCAGGTGGGACTCGAACCCTCATTTCCCGCACGATAAAACAAGGCGTTAGCCACTAGACCATGAGGAGATCCAGGAAGGCATTCGTACCGTTTTATCTAATTATTTAATAATTTATTACTTGTATATTGAATTTCAGTTAAGAAATCCATATCTCTAACTTATTTTTTGCACCAGGACAATAACCTACTTTAACCATAAAATCACTTTTGGATTTCTGCATGATGAAGATAGAAATATAGATACCAAAATATATTATATTACTATTATCGGGATAGTTTTCCTCCGTTTCCGGAAGTCTTAATTTATTTCGGGGGATTTCTATCCAACCGAAAGAAATAATTTGTATATCTACATGTACATAGATTTAGTGGATATTTAAGAAGTATCGGACGATTATCTCAGCATCCAGAGGCTGTTTTCTAGTCCGCTTTTGGTGGCCAGGTAATACAGTCGCGTAAGTGTTTAGTGTACTTTGTATGTTGTGTGTGCGGTTTTACTGTTACTCGAGAAAGGAGGGTCGTAAAGCCACAAGCTACTGCGGACATCAGTCGTTCCCTGGCTTTACTATTACTTATATTATAATTCTGGATACAATATATCCCAATATATAAGAAAATCCCGAAACGTCTACCTTCTAACACATATAAATGACCTTCTACCACAAATAAATATATGGAAAATAGGGTCAACATCTTGTAATACAGAAACTTCTTGCGTCTTGAGAGAAAATAATTTGTTTTTAATGATTGCAATCGATTTCTCACTTCAGAGTACTGAAAAAAGGATTCCCACGCAAAAACGGTAGCTTGGACACTTGTGAGCGACAATTTGGACGCAAAAGCAGTGCGGGTTCTTAATAATTAATTTCTCCTTTCGTTTGAGATAAACTGTTTTTTTTTTCAATATATATTTTATCAAAATCAGACAATTTTTGTTCTCCTGTCGACGTCTAAGCGGATTCCTCCCAATATAGAGGAAAACGGCCTAAAAATAAGCAAAATGAAAGAAAAAAATGTCCTCCTTTTTAGTACTTTAATTTATTTTGTATACAATTTGTACATTCTAGAAACGAAACTTAATTAACTAATTTAGAACTTTAAATTCAATGTTAGTAAAGTTTCATTCCAAAAAGCACCTAAACAAAAAGACCAAAAATGAAGCATCCATCTTCCTAATCAAGATTGTGTATTTAATGACCTGAGAAAGATGAAAAGTTTTAAGGAAAACCCTCATAAATTATGTAGAGAGGAATAATTAGCTCTTTATTGTGGCACTAACTTAATTTTTAATGAAGGCATTAGTTGAATAAGAGCTGCGCTAAATTTTATGAAAGTCATTAAAAACCTTAATGGGGGAACAAAGGGGTCGAAAGCGATGACTTTTCGACTAATGAAGGCTCGGTGGGAAAAAAGAAATAATTTGCACAATTAGGGAGGACAGACAGTACTTTTGGATCTGGATGTGAAGTCGTAAAAAATTAAAGTCCGCTTTGCAGGAAAGGCGTTTTTCCATATTAGCATGTAGCAATTTTCCATATTATTTTTATCCCTGGTGTGATATGGAATGATTAGAACAGAAGCTCTTAATGTTTCATTTTCAATCGAACGAAACCAACACTTCCGAAACTTCGAACACCGTTTTAGCGTTTTTTTCTCCCTCATCTTTTGAAGAAACCTGCTTTTGACGGCGGCATGATATGCAATCAGGAAGTGGCGACTTGAAAACATTACGTTTCACAACACATAGACCTCAACTATATTGGCGGTTCAAATTTATATATATATATATATATATATATATATATATATATATATATATATATATATATGTATGTATATTTTTTCTTTTATCTCTCTAGCTAGTCCAAGAATGATCCGAACTAAATGAAATTTAGTACAAGCACGCTTTGCTTACTTTAAAAGGCCACGTTCGTTAACCAGCAAAATCCGCCCTTTGGAACACTATTTGATCGACGGAATTGTTCATACGCGAAAAAAAAACATAGGCGCCTGTTTTTTATGTTTTCACTCGCGTAAAATAACAAAACGGAACATTAACTTATCTAAGCTGTCAGTTTCTATTCTAAGTTTTCTAAAGGACAATAGGGATAAGAACGGACACGCTCTAAGATGATGCAGGGGCTGGGAGTTGGACGTTTTCTGACTTGGGTGGTCCTTTTGAAGTTTTCGCCTGCATCTTTTTTTTCTATGAAATTTAATTATCTGTTAATACACATTTTTTTGTATGAAATCAGATCCATAATTTATACATTTCATTTCAGAAATTGCAGGATTTGAAAACATGCTCAATAACATAGAAATTGTGCCATAATGTTATTCCAGCTTTAAATGATAAGTAGAATTCATTTTTTGTAGAAATGACATTGGTAATTATTATGAGAAATAATTGTCCAGAAATGTCAAGGCAGATAAGTAGTTATTTTATTGCGTTTAATAATGTATAATCAAAATTAAAGCTACTGAATAATTTTGTGCAGTTTATGATAGCACGGTTCCCGTCGTACTCTAAGTTACTTATCAATTGATAAGTAATCAAAGTATATTGTTTCTTGACATTGGGGCGCTCCGGAACAGTGTCAAGAAACAGATAACCTAGAGATAACCCGTTATCTATAGGTTACTTGTAACAGGAATTTAACCAGTACAGGTAAAAATTCGTTGTCAATAATAAAATTTAAAATCCAAACTGAGATATAATTTAAAAATGATATCTAACGCTATAATTTAAAAATTATAAATTACGTAAAAATTTATCTTTCCAAGATGTCATTTGGAATCACCCATTATATTTGCGAGCACTACCAAGAAGTGCTCTGACTGGGGATGCTGATGGGTGAGGCGGTGGCTGTGCAAGGGTTGGTCATATTATTACCTCGGATAGACCTTCACCAGGTATAACGTAACCCCTATGAGAGACAAAATCGCAGTCTACTTCTAGTAATTCAAAGCAGCCATCCTATTTGAAATGAACCGCAAATAAATAGATATAGATACAGTAGGATAATAGCTGGCCTGCTATCGTCCCAGCAACGCATGCTGCCTAGGCTTGCCTTCTATAACCAACTAAAAATTCACATCCCTCTAAAAATACTTAAAAAGTTGAATATCAAAAAATCCTTTCTTAGCGAGTCTTTACGTTCTGGAGGGAGTACCATGAAAAATTTCAAATTTTTCTGTCAAGTGACTGGGCGATGATAGGTCACTGAGTGAGTGAGTGAGTGGTATTTGACAAATATATAGTAGGTTATGTATATATTTTTGTTTATATAGATATGGAAATGCTTTTTTAAATGAAACTTAAATAGGTTCCTTCAGAATGCACGTATTGCAATTTCTGGGTCCTAAACAAAATTTACATCAAATGATTATGATTCATTGCAAATGATTGGTTCCAATCGTACCCATCCTTTAAGTATAGCAATGGCTAATTGTAGACACCCCATCCACTCCCACTTCCCGAACACATGCATAGATCACCACCTCCTCGGGGAGCCCTTCAAACGCACGACGACAAGGAGTCATTAGTCTGGTGGACCGCCGTTCGCACAAAGGGTTGGGGGTTCGAATCCCGCGGGAATAGTCGAGGGTCTCCGTCGCCTTTGTTCTACCGCGGCCCAAGATTGACGTCAATAGGACCGCAGGCATTCCACTAAGTCGGAACTAGTCCCGCGCTAAAACATCTGCGATTGTTTTGGCGGGAACAATGGGAACACGTGCTCGAACCATTAGGGCGCATTGAAATCGACCTGGAGACAGATCAAAATAAATTACACCTTCAAAAGAACAATCTGACTCTTCAATTTTCTCTGCCCAATAAGTGAACCAATAACTAAACCGAAATCCTTAAGACACATTAGGACAAAGACTTTCGTGGCCAAAAATTATGCAAAAGCATGCTTTCGGGATGGGGATCAAACGCCCTGAGGTATTTCTCTCTAAAGGTAAATCATTTTAATCTTGCAAATGCGATTTGTAAAGTAAATAAACATCAGTAATTCCCAAAATTCCCCACTAAAATCAATCTCCGGTCACGTGACCGAAGACGTCACACATTGAGGACCACCATATGAACTTTTTCAGGTCTTTTTTTTATATATTTTATTTATTTACAGAAATATTACAGTCTACAATCATTTGTATTATGTATTTTGATATAGGTAGCTTGACCACGCCTGAGGTGTCCCCAGTTGTCCGCTGACTACCTTTCTTGTTACTAAGGATTCTAGAAAGACCTGGAGATTACCTTACACCATCCAACCACAGCCTGCGACTAGCCGGGAGGATTGGAGGTGAATGACACGTAGGTAGTGATATCCTGAGGAGATATCTAAAATATATGTTGCATCAAGCTACAGAAATGTTCTCAAAAGAGACATTGTCCTAAACACAAATTTCACTCTGTTTGACCTAACATTACACTAGAGTTTTTACTAGAGTTTTACTAGAGTATAACTCTAGTTCACTCTAGTCTTAATGCGGTGATGACCTGGTAGTTTTCTGCCTTAAACACTTAACCTAATAGAGAAAGAGACTTCTGGAACTATGCATTCTTGATATGAATAGCCTATTGAGCTTAGGTGAAGAACTATTGGTTGACTCTCTCATCATTAACCAGAATATACATATATGGTTAACGTGAAGAAAAACGTGCGTAAAGTAATCATGAATAAGAAAGTCACAAATGATAATAAATTCTTATCCAATTCTCCAGACGTCATCCACCCTATTATTGAAACAAAAAAGCGTGGTCAAGACCTTTATATATATATATATATATATATATCGATATATCGATGATTAGTTTATAGAAGTTTTACGATTCTTCTTTCATGGGCCCATTGTCAACAACCTCCATTCATTCTAATTGGAATGATAAGGAAACAAATTGTTAAACTAAGCAATATGCGGAATAGACATTTCCAGTAAATTATATTTCTCAATTAGTGCCTTAATTGCTGTTTACAAATTTATCATAAATGACCATCAATTAACAAACCCCTGTAAAACATAAATAATGAAAGATAATCCTCAAGAAGAAGATAACTACGTCCGACTCCTGGTGGAGGGTTTAGGCGAGTCCGAACCCTCGTGTCTGAGGGCGGAAGTAGTTCCCGAACCCCAATAAAATATTCATGCAATAGGTGACCCTTGAAGGTCAATACCACACCTGGAGCAGGCGCTGCCGGAGGCTTAGGGATTTCTTCCACAGATAGTCAACTTTAAGGCCACACCTGCTTAGTACTTGTCATTAATACTTGTTACTGTCATAAAGAATAGAAAATCAGAAAAAAAATCTTCCTTTAATCATTATCGTGCGTTTCCATTTTTATATTTGAAAAGCCAAAAATATAAACAGTTAAAGCTCGTACACACAGGACCCAATATGTCGCGGCGGTCTGCGATTTGGGGACATCACATACGACGCGATATTTTTCTGCACAATACACTAAACTGGTTCCTTTCCAGAGAACAGGTCGTGATAGTTTTTATAGTTCTGTTATTATTATTATTATGGGGGTGGGGTCTCTCAGATTACTGGAGAATATTTTTACTGGGGGATAGTTCCAACCAGTAAAAAGAATTATATTTATTTATTTTTTTTTTTTTTCAATTATGGGCATTAAGAAATTTTCTGACGATTCTAGCTGTGTCGAGTAGAACTGCTTGCTGGGATAGTATTAGGTGTTCCTCTGACAATTTCAGATATTTGGTGGCACTAACTGTAGTATTCGGTATCAAACCATTGGTCGAAATGATAAATGCAGTAACTCTAGCGGAATCTAATTTATAGAGATCTTTTAACTCAATGGCCAAGTCTTGATATTTTCGCAGCTTTTCGGCATATGCTTTCCGGATATTCTCATCATTCGGCACTGAGATATCAATTATATCAGCAGTCTTATTATGCTTGTCGATGATGAGAATATCTGGTTTATTATGGTGAACAGTTCGATCCGTAATCATAGCTTCGTCCCAGTAGATTTTAATTCTATCATTTTCTAGAAGTCTTTGTGGGACGTAGCGATAATACGGTACCGTAGTTTCCATAATGCCGAACCTTTCTGCAATTGCTTGATGGTATATCTTGGCAACATTGTTGTGTCTCTGAAGGTAATCCGATCCCGCAAGAATTTCGCAGCCTGCCGTCACGTGTTGAATCGACTCATACGCCTTGTTACATAATCTGCACTTGTCCGAAATACTAATATCTTTTAAAACGTGTCGTCGGTAGGACCGTGTTGCAATTACTTGGTCCTGGATGGCTATCACGAAACCCTCAGTTTCCGAAAATAGCCGACCAGAAGTCAACCATGCTACCGACAACGTCGTCTGCACCTCCGGATCAAATAAACGACTGTAATATCGCCCGTGCAGTTCTTTCGTTTGCCATTCAGAAAGAAGACCCAAGTCTGTCCTTAGTTCCGGTTCATTAATTATCTTTAATTTCAAGGCTGTATAATTCTCGTCCAATTTAACGATTTCCTTAAAAAGGTGGCTCTCACTCGATCTCATATAATGCCTCAGATTACTTTCTTGAGATCTACATAAATGTTCAATATTGATGACGCCAAGGCCACCTTTCTTCCTTGGCAAATACAGTCTTGCCATTGAAGATGTTGGATGGTGCATGCGTGCTTTAGACATTTCAGTTCGAATGAGTCGATCCAAATCCCGTAATGATGTATCTGACCACTTTATCACACCGAAACTGTACGTTAATGAAGGTATTACCCAGGTGTTAATAGCTTTTACTTTGTGTTTTCCATGCAGATAACTTCTTAATACTAATCGCAGCCGTTTTAAAAAGTTATTTTTAAGCTCCTCCTTAACATTTTTGTGGCAGATCTTAAGGTGCTGTTGGATGCCAAGGTACTTATACGTTTCGGATTCCCCCAATTCACGTACATGGTCCCCATCCGAAAGTGCTATGTTTTCAGTAGATACTGTGCGTCCTTTTGTAACATGTAGCACAGCACACTTATCTAAACCAAAGCACATTCGAATGGTGTTACTGAAATTTCGCACAATGCTTATCATGCTCTCCAATTGGGAAGCATTCTTTGCATACAATTTCAGATCGTCCATGTATAGACTGTGAGATATCCTGGTTTCTTGGTCATTTATAGTCATCCGGTAGCCGTACCCACTATCACGCAGCAACTGGCTCAAGGGGTTCAGGGACAAGCAAAACCACAAAGGACTCAGGCTATCGCCTTGATATATTCCCCTTTGTATTTTTATCGTTTCGCTTTCCACTGTATGTCGGCCCTTTCCAAAGGTAAGCTTGGTTTTCCACGTGGCCATCATGCGTGATAAAAGGTCAGTTACATTATTAGCGACTTTATAAATTCTTAACACCTCGATTAACCAGGAGTGAGGAACCGAATCGAAAGCTTTCTTGTAGTCAATCCATGCCATCGATAGACTTCGCTGTTTGGCTGAGGCCTGAGATGCAATAAACGAGTCTATAACTAACAGCTCTTTACATCCTTTAGAACCACTTCTACAGCCTAGCTGCTCGGGAGCTAGTAATTCATTTTGTGTGATGTGGTCTTGGATCTTGTTAGAGATAATTGATGTAAAGAGCTTATAGACTCCATTTAAGCATGTTATAGGCCTGTAGTCATTGGGTTCGAGGGGTTGACCTTCTTTCTTTGGAATCATGTGTGTCACACCCTCAGCAAAGTCACTTGGTATTGGCTTAGTACCTACAAGAAATTCTTGGTAACAGCGAGCGAATGGTTCATGTAAATTGTCTAAATACTTTAGCCAATAATTGTGAATACCATCGCGACCAGGAGCCTTCCAATTATGAAGTTTTTTAACGGATTTTGCTATGTCATCAATAGTTATGCTGCAATCCTCCATTTGACTGATGTTCTGCAGAGTTCCCGATATGTCAGGCATCCATGTTTCAATATTACTATGAGCATCAGGAACTTCCCATATATTGGCCCAGAAATTTACCGTTTCATCAATTTTCACATTTCGAGGATCCCGGTTTGGCTCATCGCTGCGTTTGCTTAACATTCTGTAAAAATCCCTTTCTTGTGTACTAAAGAGTGAGTTTTGTTTTCGGCGGAGGAACGCTTTACTGTAACGACGTACTCGGTTGGCGTATACTGCCAATTTCTGCTTTTGCTTGTCCAAGTACGTAGACAGTGTTTCTGGTAAAACCTTCTCCTCAATCAAGCCTATGTGTAGTACAATTATCTCATCTACTTTAGCTTTGAGCTTTTTACTTGCTGTTCCTGGGCTCTGGAGGTAGTTTGTTATAACACCAATCCTTCGACGGAGTTCCGCAATCTTGTTCTCCAATCTTCTCCTCCAGGGAGGTATGGTTTGCGTTTTCTTACCACCTCTATCGTCTTGATTTGGTGTTTTATCACATCCAATGCCCAAGAAGCAAGTAACAGCTTTTGCAGCTGAATAAATAAGATGACGAATGTCATCAATATCCTGTATTGATTCAGTGTGCGATTCCAGGATTGTGTTCACCATTCTTACAGCATTGAAAGCCTTCTTGTTATATGGAACACGCGGGATCAGTGGTCGGTTATGAAACGGGATACCATGATATTGGATATACTGGGACATTAGTAGGTCATTAAGCTTGGACAATACCTCTTCATTCTTGTCAGTGTCGCCATCTGCTGAATTGTCTATATCCTCAGGTACTGAAGTTGGTTCCTGTTCGATTTCAATCGTCTCAACTTCAGCAGGAATGCCTTCTGTACTACTTTGGAGTTCGTGTTTTATCTTATCTAGCTCAAACCCTTTCAGAACTTTACCAGTGCGTAAAATACGTCTGATCCGGTCTGCAAGGTTTTGAGACGTTAGCCGTACATCAGGATAAAACTCGTTCCAATACTGCTCTAATCGTCTAGTGTAGCCCGTTTTCTCAGTTTCGCATTTTGTGGCCAGGTAGTATGCTCGCATAACTGCAATATGCATGTCTTTTGTCCATTTTATGCGTTTCTGCGTAGATCTTGGCCTTTGTCTAACAGGAGCGGGAGAAGAATCACTCTCCTCCAAGCTCAAGTCAGAACCTTGTTGGGTGCTCAACACAACCGTTTTCGTTGGCCTTGGTCTTACGGGCCGATACGGCATCGGGGCACCGCTCGCACTGCCTGCCGATGTCGAGGGCTGACAATCAATTCCCTCCGGAGCAGCCCTCACTCCAGATTCGTCCGAGGCTTTTTGTTTCCTTTTCACCATTGTTAATGGGTTGTGCATTTTATACCTACTGCCAGGTATAGCACCCAGGGAAGGTAACCCTGGGGTGTGTACTGAAGGTGACCTTATGTCAGTGTAAGTGTTTAGTGTACTGTGTGTGTTATGTGTGCGGTGTACTGTACTCGAGAAGGGGGGTTCGTAAAGCCCCAAGCAACTGCGCTATTCAGTCACTCCCTGCCTATTTATTATTATTTTATTGGTGGTTTTCTCCTCAGTCTCCTGGGATAAATTCCTTCGGGGGCTGTTGCCAACCGAAAGAATTGTTTTTTATTGATTTTTTTGCTGTTTTTTTACGGGCGTTCATTTAAAAATTTCCGAACCGTTCTGGCGGTATCAAGCAGTACCGCTTGTTGGGCATTTTTAATTAGATCCTCCGGCAGTTTCAAATAAGTATTTGCGGCAATCGTCGTTTTTGGAATGAGCCCGTTGGTCGAGATTATGACGGCTGTAATCCTTGCGGAATCCAACTTATACAAGTCTTTCAGCTCTATGGCCAACTCCTGATACTTGCGCAGTTTCTCGGCATATGATTTCCGGATATTCTCATCATTGGGGATTGCGAAATCAATAATATCGGCTGTCTTACTTCCCTTGTCAATGATAAGAATGTCCGGTTTATTGTGATGGACAGTACGGTCCGTTAACATTGCTTCGTCCCAATACATCTTAATTGTACCTTTCTCCAAAAGTCTATTTGGGACGTAGGACCTTCGTTGTAAAATAGAAATAAAATACCATCTTGGGTACATTATTTTAATACAAGGACAAAACATTTGGGGGAATGAATAATTCTGTTTCTTCACTCGTGTTACCAAACTGCGGGACAAATATGTAATTTTTTACAACTTTATCGCCCGGCAAAGCGACAGACAAGCTCGCTGCGATAGATCGTCAGATCGACAGAATACTGTTTAATACAAGTGGATAGAGGTCAGATTTCGCTGCCCTCCGCGACAGATCGCGCCCTGTGTGCACAAGCCTTTAATGTTATGTTTTAATCAGTCGCGGAAAACATAAACACATGTAAAACGAAATCTCCAAGCGAAGATTGGGCCATATCTTAGACCAAAAAATCCAGGATTCTGTTGGACTTTATTTGGCAATCCGGAGCTGCCGATAGAAAATGTCCATGTTTCAGAACCTGTGTTAAGCTTAATGATTATTAGTTATTGAAGTTCTTTCTCTGATTGGGAGAAGTAAGTTTGATTTTTGGGAGTGCCCAAAGTCCTCTGTCCCTCCCTGATTAAAGAACTTTCTAAAGAACCATTGCAGTGAAAATCTCCAAAGTGAGGCAAGTTTCAGAACTTCAGCTTGCCCTTAGCCTTGCTTTCTCATTATTTGAGCTGGTTAGAAGTGGAAACTATCAACATTGCCTGATTTAATATAAATAAACTCGTGTTTTGGAATCGGGGTCCAGAAAATCCCTAGGCCAATCAGGCTTCAATTAATTTATTAATGAGTACCCGCAAAGGGGAAAATCTGGGAGCCTGACCATAGTACTGACCACACTATCGCCCTAGTGCGCTGTATGATCAAGAATTAGATACCTGTACTCGTCCCCTCTGGGGTATTGTCGCTTTTTACGAAACTATTTTTTTTTTTAATAATAAACGAATTCGAAATCTTTCTTTTTTGGGAACAGATACGTACATATAATCTATATGAATATCTTTGTATGTATATATATATATATATATATATATATATATATATATATATATATATACTGGGTGCTTCAAAAAAATGTATACACACTTTAAACTATCGTAGTTTTCCCACTCTACAAGGCTAATGTTATATTTCTTCGCCAGGTGGCAGCATAATTGTCCCTCTATGTTATATTGTCAGTTGGAAGTTGTAATATCAACATACGTACGTTTGAGTTTTGAAGAACGTAAGCAGGTTATTAAGTGGTACTGGAAGTTTGAGAATGTAAATGAAGTTCATTTGGTCGGATGAAGCCCAATTCAAACTTAATGGAACTGTCAATAGGCACAATTGTGTTTACTGGGGTGAAGAAAATCCTCACATTACAATTGAAAAAGCAGTAAATTTGCCTGGTGTAAATGTGTGGTGCGGTTTGTCTTCAAGGGGACTCATTGGACCTTTTCGATTTGAAGGCACTGTAACTGGTATTAATTACCTAACAATGCTTGCTGATTCCATATTTCCTGCATTATACGGTAATGATATGTTTTATTTTCAACAAGATGGTGCCCCGCCGCACTATCACAGGGACGTACGAGCTTACCTGGATCAAAATTTGCTGGGCCAGTGGATAGGACGCAGGGGCCAATCGAGTTTCCAGCACGCTCCCCAGACCTTACACCACTGGATTTCTTCTTATGGGGCACAGTAAAAAATGAGGTGTACAAACGTAAACCACGTAACCTAGACATTCTTTGGAATGAGATGCGAGCCGTGTGTAGAGAAATCTCATTGGACGTTTTGATACGATGTACAGAATCAGTGGTGACTCGTACTCAGAATTGTATTGATGCTGCAGGTCACCAATTTGAACAGTATTAACATTTGTTATTTATGTTTCATTTACATTGGACTTTCAGCTTTCTAATTTCCTGAAATTTAACTTTGTAGAACGGTAAATAAATTTTCTATGGAAGTTCAAAGTGTGTATACATTTTTTTGAAGCACCCTGTATATATATATATATATATATATATATATATATATATTGAAGAATATAATACATGACGAGTACTTAAAAATGTTATATACAAAAATAAAAGCAACGAAAAACTGTTAACCATGCTCTGACTTTGCGCGAATCAATTTCAGGACCTTGGAAGAGTAAGGGCGAATCACGAATTCCGGATGTTGGGAAATCGTAGTCAAATTTCCTAGAAGCCCTTAAGGATAGCAAGGGCGAATGTTTACTTTATGGAATAGTGATTCATTATGCTTAAAAAATTATGCAGTTAAAATTCAATGCTTTAATTATAATTTTTACGAGTGATTTGTGGGTAACAAAATGCTAGGAGGGACGTTTCAGACCCGGGATTCGCTCTTGAAATAGGACATTGATTTTTTCATGATGATGGTGCTATTCACTTTAACTTGAAACTGTGAGAGAATTAATGTCGAACCAGAGAAACAAAGCGAAGAGTAATGTTACCTACATCTTTCTGAATCAGAAAATAAAATAAATAAAAAAAAGTATAGAATTATCGAATAAGGCAGAAGGTCAATAAAACTACGCCATACACTTTCACACTTTTATTAATAATATTTTCATTAATTTATTTGATAAAAAATAAGAAAAAAGGTGGGTTGGGTGTGGATTTTTTTTTTAATTGTTATAGGACTATATTTCATCTGGAAATTAAAATTAATTTTAAAGATATGACAGATCGATTATCGATCAGCTGACTATTTGACACAATATTGGATTCGTTCAGTCAATGTCCAGTCTAGACGGGGCCCTGCTAGTGGAAGGTTCTCCTCCTCAAGTTGTGGCTGAAGTTATGTTTTAAGTATATTTCCCTGAAGAGGCGCCAAAATGGTGCGAAACATGTAGGTAAGTCTAATAAAAAGTGTGTGGCGTAGTTGTATTGACCTTCCACCTTATTCGATAATTCTATATATTTAATGATCAATTTAAAAAAAAAGTAGATTTTTCTGATTCGCCCTTGCTTTTCCAATGTCCTGATTTGACGTTTGATCTGACATGCTGAACCAGTATATCATACATTCCGCCAGCACTTTCTGTGTTCTCAATCAAATATCATTGCTTCGGTCATGTTTTTATTATATTTTGTTCGATGGAATTTATTACTGCTAAAACATGCTAATTACATGCAAGCTAGGATGTGAAACGAAACCCCTCTTGGAGAAGCGTAAGATCCAATTAACCCTCGGAAGAGAAGCAATAGGTTAGGAGTTGGCCAGAAACTCTTCTTCCCAGCAGGCCCTACCCGGGAATTAACCAAGGGGCCTTGTCAGTAACAAATGGGACAGTGGTTAGCCAAGTTCACTCTGAAACAGCGCTATAGTAAGTAGGTTTTAGTAATTGCACTCGGTCTACTACTGCAGTACAGTTATGTCTTAACGGACATATATTCAATCAGGCTTTGCAACCTTTTTGCCATTAGGAAGGATGTCCGCTTGAGCATATAAAAAACACAAAGCGTTGATATAAACACACTCTTTTATAATCAGGGATCGTAACAGTTATTTATTTATCGAAAAAGTTAAAATTTAGCTGTTAAAAAAAAAAACATTTCTTTTTATAATTTAAAAAACAGTTAAATAAACTTTAATTAATTTAAAAGTTTTAAGAGTAAAAGTTATTTAGAAACTTCTGAAATTAGGTACATGAAAATAAAATTTAAAGATATACTTTTATTTTTTTTCAAAGTGAAATAAAAGTTTTAAGTATTTTAATCAAGAATGTTAGGCTTTAATGAGATAAAAATAAGTAAAATGTTTTTTGTTTAAAAATGTATTTTTGTTTATTTACTGAAATTTATTTGTTTATACAAAACAAAAAATAAACATAAGTAGCTTTAATTTATTCCTTTAAACTTTTTCCTATTAAGTATTTTAATAAAAATTACTTTAGAACTTTTACTTTTTCAAAATGAAAATAATTGTAAAAGTTTAATAAACATTTTTTCATGAAATCAGCATGAGTTCTATATGTCTCGTCTCTTCGGACCACATTCATTATACTGATTTCAAAAAACGTTGAAAAATAGTATGTATGAATAGAGAAAATTGGGAATTTTCTACAGAAAATACTTCTTTTTTTCTTTTTTAAATATAATCTTCAGAACGGCATATGTTGGGGGAAAAGTCGGACTAGCAGAAACGACGTCATCTTAGCGCGGTTCTGTTCTTCTGTCTAGTGCATTTGGAAAGCTTGAAATAGAAACAGTTATCAATTTGATTAGACTTTTCGTGAAATACTTTTATGGCTCCAGATACGTGACAGATGGCAATGGTACCCTTACCTGGGAAAATCACCCCCCGGCCTTCTTAACGTTCACTCTAGGAAAACACTATTACCAAAACGTTTCTCATTTTCATACCTTATTTTGTTAAATTACTATTAAATGCAATCAAAAAAACAATAGCCAATTAAAACGTTTGGTAAACAGTGACAAAACCCAGTTGAAAAGAACAAATAACATTCTTGCCTTATTTTACTATAATACTATAATAAAAGAAAACCAATTAAAAAGTGAGTTAAACAACTAGAAAAACCATTTCAAAAGAACTAAACAATCACATTTGAAGTTTTAAGCACTTATTTCTCCGATTGACATGGCCTAATCGAAAATTGCTTCGGAACCTTTTTTGTAGAATATTTATTAACCATTCGAATGGTTACCTTCCACTCAACCCGATTTTCCAATCGTTTTCGAGGTAATTAGAAAAATATACAAACAGCCCAAAACTTTTCATATATTTAATATTATATTTTTTTACGTTTCATTGTTTTTCCTGCTTCTCCGTTAGGTCCCCTTTTCCTACGTGAAAGAACCTATAAAACGAGTACCTGCAAGCATATTTTATTCGCGCAAATTTCGCCCCAAAAACCATGGTCTGGTGGATGGATTCTGCCTGTGTACGAACTTGACCTATCAAAAGTGGACGAAAGATTTTTGTATTAAATTTCATCAAAATCAGACCATTTTGAGCCGAATAAACAAATATATATATATATATATACATATATATATACATATATATATATATATATATATATATATATATATATATATATATATATATATATATATATACAAATACAAATTTGAACCACCAATTATCGAGATCTATTGGTTCTGAAATCCAGCCATTCCCTTGGCTACCACCGAGGAAGAAACAAGTACCTGGCTGAAGAAGATGGAGATGAATCCATTGAAATATTCCGGGAAGAAGTGAGGAGGAGTACCACCGCTGGAGAAAAATGCCGTTCCATCTAAAAATATATATATATATATATATATATATATATATATATATATATATATAATATTAGTAATGTTATACAATAGTGATAATGAATATAGAAAGGAAACAATGCAATGGCATACATTGCCTTACGCGAAATCAGTGAATACGAGTAACTCCTCCATAACTAACAGCTGTTGTGGAATGAAGCCAACACGGTCTCGAATTAGCCACAGTTCCCGGTTGTTAATGAGCTGCTAGTTAGGCGAATACGGAGACACCAGAGAAGCTCCCTTCGGTAAGAGCCTTCTACAACTTCCACCTGAAGAGGCTTTCTACGGCTCTCCGTCCCGTCAGCTGATATTTGAGATGGGACCTTAAGTGGCTTGGCGGAGAACTTGGTTCCGTCTCATCCTTATAAAGCACCCCCTTGACACTTCCGCCTGTTTGTCTCGATAAACATTTATGATTTCTCATTCTAACTAAAATATAAAATTCTAAGTATAATGTTTTTCCTCTTATTTCTTCTGTATATAAATTAGTATTAACTCCGTCCTCCTTGTTCTACAGCCCTCATGGAGGCTTGAATTTCAAAATAAATTCAGATAAGATAAATAAAAATTTATTTATTTTTTGTTTCCAATCTTAGACGATAAACACACTGAGCTACGTCATGGGCGTATATAGTAGTATAATTTCGGGGGGGGACAATTTCCGGGGTATGGAATACTAAAAATGTAGAACTTGGAATAGTTTTAGGCAACTAAAACGCTATTACACCTAAAATAAAATATTTTTTATAAACTAAGTGATCTTATGTAATTTATTTTTAAGGTTTTTATGACAAATTTTTACCATCAAATCAAAATTTCGTAGGGGGGCTGCAGTCTCCCAGCCCTCTCCTTCCTTACATACGCCCATGAACTAAGTCTTCTAAGAGATCAGGAATTGGTATTATGAGTATATTTTATCGTATGTCCCGGATTTATGCATTAAAATTTAATTTATTAAAAGTATAAAAATTATTTTAAAAAAATCAAAATGCATTTATTCACGCGATAAAAATGTAGATTCATTAACACATCTTCTAGGTCTTCATATGAGATCGTATAAGCTTATATTCGTAGATATGTTAAGATACTGTCTATGTACTGGCTATCTTAAGGGAGAAGTTCACACATATTGTAAGGGATGTCAAGCCATTACAAGATGTAACTGCATAAGATATGCAGTCTGTAAATATATGTTTCATTGTCAATTCAGTATCACTATATTTCACAAAGTGGTTTCTCTTGTCTCGTCATTAAGTATTGGTATGTAGGTCTTGAATGCCCAATCCTAAGTCGATACAATACCAGTTTGTTGCCTGTAAGAATTGTCCAAGAGTGTTCCCAGTATTCCAAAATAAATTTATTTGTAAATCTGCTTGCGTTTTCATGATTGAATCACCATCCAAGAGATTGGTCCACCATCTATTTGTGCCTGTCCTGCACCGATTTTTGGATGGGTGTTTTGCAGCGATTTTCTTATAAAAATGTGGTTTCATAGACCGAACCCTGACTAAATCTATCTCCGCAATACCAACGGTAAACGATCTGCTCTCAAGTAATAAAACACTAACACTTGGTTTTGCAAAAATCTTCATTGTTCTCCCCTCAACTTCGTTCTCAGACTAAGTTCTGAGGAAGCTGGCAGTAGGCCTAGCGAAACGTTGCCGAAGAAGTTTGTGACACGGTCAATACCAGAAGACTAGAATTTCTGTAAGAGAAATATTGTTAATTTCAGATTTGTCTTTACTTTTATTCCTTTAATTTATTATTAATTTATCTACACCTTCCATTTCCTTGCAGTACGACCAGTAATTAAGGAGTTCAGACCCAATTATTAGGCCAAAACATATTTTACTAAGGAAGAATTAGTGAAAGAACTGAATGGAAGAAATTGGGAAGCCCTCTGCAAGTACCACGACATCATTTACAAATATAGACAATTTTATATTTTTATTTAATTTGTCAATAATTATTGACTCGCTAGGCATAATGAGCCAACATATTTATGGTCACTAACGGACATCACTCCTTTTTCTTTTATATGCAATAAACGTCGTTCCTTAGACTCCGCTGTCTCTTATGTTTTTTTTTTTTTTTTTTTTTTTTTTTTTTTTTTTTTATTAGAAGAACAATTTGTATTTTTTGACGCGTTTAATGCCCACGAACTTTTGAAAAAAAAACAGAACAAATAACAAGATCATGAAATAAATGCCTCCAGGAATGATGAGCATGCCGTGTATCCAGCAACCCAATAAAGTTGGGCAGCCCACTTTATTATTTCATTAAATAAAGTTTTCTTCTTCTATTCTATATATTAGAGCATATTTTGAAATTATTTAAATTCTATGGTTTTTTTTTCATTAATGATAAAAAATGATCCTTTTGTTATTTTTGTATACTTTTATTTTGCCACATTATCGCTCTGGGTACTCCAATTACCGCTTAAATTTGATTAAATTATTTTAGCCGTTTACGTACATATAAAAGTAAAATAAAGCATACTTCATTTATACGCTCATAAATTATTGATTTAACTTTATTTTAATCATTAAATTTAACTTTTCAAGTCAATGTTAAGTAGGAAAATTAAACACTATGTAATGTAATTCATTGTTCAATACAGCAATAAAATACATGCGATAGACATGGGGCATGTAGAAAATAAATTGCCGCACCTTTGGATAACTGAGATAAATTAAACAGAAAGGCTCAAAGGATGCTGTTGCTGTTATAAGGACTTTTTTCATATTATTTATTTAACATTTAACGTCCATTATAATTAACTTGGAATTTTAGGACGGACCTTTTGCCTTTTCTTTTTTCTAAAAAAAAAGCCACCACCCCTAAGGTTATATGATCACGCCATAACACTCGCTGCCACCTTCATTTTTCACATTTCATTCATTTTCATATTATTTTCATTCTAAAAGATCATTAATGATTGTTTTATTAAGTTTAATACTTTTCGGTTTATAAATACCTTCTCGGCTTGTACCTCACAATGGAAGACAATCCGTGGAGAGTCTAGGAAGGAGATGGGGGCTTGGGTGTATAACTCACCGAGATGCTGAGAACAATGCCCCACTACACCGGCCCAGGGTTATTGTATTTAATAATACAGGAGGGTATAAATCAGCTGGCTCTGCATTGTCCGCCATTACAACAAAACCGGCGGGAAAACACTCCCGGGCGCGGGCTTTTATCATTTCGCGCCGGATCCGACCAATATACGGAGGTCGTTCGTCAAAGCTGCACAGGATATTGGTGAGCTTTCCACGAGGGTGAGTCTATGCCGGGGCGTTTCCAAGCTAGAGGTTTATGGATTTTTTGTTTTTTTTTTATTGTCATGTTTTGAGAGATTTTCGAGAACTTGTGTGAGAACTCCACACTATGCATCCAAATAAGACCAAAACACGCACAGTAAATCATTGCCTTCAATTTAATATGAATTTTTGAAATCTTGAGGAGTATTACTTAAATTCGCTCCTCTTCCACCAAATCCCCAATTTTTGCTAGAAATACGCCTCCAAAAAGAATTTCTAACAAATGCTCTCTATATGCGACGTGATAAAGAAACACATAAAACCCTTTCAATTCAGATTTTCTATTTATCACGAGCTAGAAAAGTGTGGTAACCTATAGATAACCCGTCCTAAAACTCTTAGTTAATAATAATGGACGTTAAAATTTAAATATTTATCAGGAAGGTACGAAATTATATGTTACAAGCTTAATGAGAACATAATTCCAGAATATTTTTTTTTATTATTAATTTGTTATAATTTTTATTCTATTTTATCATATAGGTTGGTAAGCATTATTATTTTCACCAATTTGACCATCTGCTCTGACGAGTCCTGTTATAGTGCTCATGCAGCTCGTTGCGTATTAGGAACTCCGAAGTATTTATTGAATGAATAGAATAGAATATTCTTTATTTCCAAAAACTCAAAATGGATACAGGATGCCAGGCGTGGAAGCTAAATCTATTTCAAAAAATTCTTCAATTGTGTTGAACAATGTATGAACAAAACGGACCCACAAGAATCTGCTCCTTTTCCAAAAAAAAAAAATGTTGAGCATTCAATATGTGACAGACAATGAGAGGGACCTCACAGACTTCAAACACTGGATGACGGTCCTCAGCTATCATATAGACATGTGTCAGGTTTGTGTGGCCTATTCTCAACCTAACCAAAACTACCTCTTCACGTATATTACCTCTGACGGCACAACTCTATGGAGTAATTCGTTTGTGCGAATTACTTCTGTCTACATGGATTTCCATTAGGTGCAAACTATTCTTCTGAGCTAAGCTTTGACTTCTTCTCGTTTCTATATGTGCAGCGAAGGCGATTCCATTCTTGCAACTTCTTTAGTGGCTTTGTCTGCTGCATCATTGCTGGATATACCTTTGTCAATTCCTTGTCTTCCAAAGCATTTCTCTATTAAAAACATAATTTGCTATAATATGAAATGAATCCCAGAAGCCTAATCGATAAACTATCGAGCGAAAATCATTAGTATCTAGAAAATTAAGTCTTCGATGGTACAAACCGTTTTGTTTATTAAGCATTTGAGTTGTTTATTAAGCACACCGAAAATTAAATTAAGGAACAGATTAGGACTTAGCCTCAGTCCTTGAGGAACTCAGTCTAGCAAGTTAATTTTCTAGACAATAAAGATTTGAAGAATACATATATAAGTTTGAAGGACTAAACAAATTCATCTTCCAGCAATTAGCTCTATTGTATGTCACTTGCAGAAATGTTCAAGCGATTAAATTTTCATTTATGCACAGCCATGGGCTACTGATATAGAGAGCCAAGTCAAGAGTGTAGACTGCCAAGGGATAGGATTATCTATAAATGGGAAAGAGAAAAGTTCTTTGATAACTCCGAGACATTATTATTCGTTGAAAACTTTTTAATTAAAGGAGAGAGAGAGAGTTTGAACCGGAAGTTTGGTAGGCAGTCTGCGACCCATTAAATATTCCACATGTCAGGAACTCTTCCAGCCCAGGTGTCAGGGAGGCAAAGCATTTACATATCCAGGTGACTTCCGGATGACAGTTGCAGCAAATTATGGAGAATCTTCATGTTGAGGTAAATACCTGTTATTTCTGCAGCAGAGATTTTTTTTTTACTGTTAATTTTAAATTTGAGGAACTCGTTGGGGCTTAGTTTACTTTTTTTTACGGCACTTCAACATCTGGGCTGTTAGCACCGGGCTATCTACAGGTTGCCACCCTTTTATGATACCAACAGCACGTGGACGGTCACCCAATCAGGTACTGTCCACGCCCGACTTCGGTGATCAAAAGGATCTGATATATTCAACGTGGCTAACGCCGTCGCTCTTAATTAAGTAACTGACATTCAAAAGGAATGTAATGTACTGCTATAAAATGATACAAGTTTAAACTTATGGTCAAAGGTTTACGCCTGAAGATGTCTCTGTGAACAACAGAACCAATGTTCATTGTATTCCAAGCCACATAGATATTGATTCTAACGAGTGGCCATTAAGAGAACAAGCATTATTTCAAATAGACCACTATTTTTTGTGTAGTGCCCTTCCCATTGGCTATATTATTAGCTCCCATGGAAGAAGGAAGTTTGGGCTGCCCTAGGGCCAGAACGAATTGAAAAACTGCTAATCCCCAAAAATAAGTCCATCGCCATAACTATGGAAGTATCTTACGTATATAAGTAAATTCTGTTTTTGGAATTATGAGTTTTCTCCTGGTATCAATTATTACTTGGTTCTGATGAAAACCACCACTCCTAATGGATCAATTATCCTTTATTTTATTTTCTCCATGCCTGATCATGGTGCAGGATAAATAACGCATCCTTTTTCTTAACGGCGTATCAGCTTCGGAGCTATGAGCTTCGTGCTGTCAATTGGTTATCACTCTTTTATAATACCAACCGCATTTGTCACCCTGACGGTCGCTCATCCAAGTACCGAAAACTAGATAAATGAGCTATTTACATGATTAGGGTCTTTTTAAGACTGATAGAAAGTCTGAAACCAAGATTTCAAGTCTTTATCGAACCTATCTACTAAGCGACGAAAATCATATCTACAGAATTTATGGAAATATACATATAGTATATATACATATATATACATACTATATATATACATATATATATATATATATATATATATATATATATATATATATCTTCATAAATTTTAGATATGATTTTCGTCGCTTAGTAGATAGGATCGATGGAGAGTTGAAATCTTGTTTTCAGACTTTCTATGAGTTCAACCTAAATACCTACATTTTTGGGGTTGTGCTTAAATTCCTCCCAGAGTGAATCGTAAAAAAATGAACTACATAATCGGAAAGCACTCAACTTGTCACGTTTCCGACAGAACAAAAAAATCACTTTTGAAAAAATGGTCTACACAAAAGATGTGAGGACAAAAGAGCCAGAGAACAGGTGTTTGTTCAATGGACAGAGAGAAGTCGGAAGAGGCACTCCGCCCTGATTGTGTGCCGGTAGCTGAATGGTGGAAACTGTTGTAAGGCTGTTTCTGATTGGCCAATAGATTCCTCCAGCACCAGGTGTCTATTTACATCTTTATAGGCTCATCCTTTCTTTTTTCCGGTCACTTCCGCCTCTTTCTCCGGGACTCATGCACTGGGAGAGATTTATTTTTTCCCCTATAGCCCGTAATTCCTTGAGTTTTCTCCTTGTCCCTCCATAAAGGATGTACGAACATTTAGCTGAATTACACTATAATTTGAATGGTTATCTGTCTATTTTCTAATAGGAGCTGCGATCTTTTAGCTTGTTTCCATATAATATACCTTATATGCTTATACCTGGCCTGATGTGTAAAGATTAAAATCACAACTCTTAAAATTGCGCCGTTAGTGCAACGCCAGCAAATACCCTCCTGTGAAGTGTTACCAATGGCTATGAATGAAGCTATTCTTGCCTAATTGTAGTGAAACTTTATTTTATTATTTACTTACGTTTTCTTTTAGCTCTAAATATTTAGGTTGAATTATATTAGCTCCAATATTTTTTTAATAGTCTTTCCTTTTTAGTACGATTTTTTTTTTTTTTTTTTTTTTTATGATATAGGTACTAATCAATGAAGCTAAATAAATAAATAGCCTCTTTTTTTATTAAAACAAAGAAAAATCCGTCCTCCTTTTCGATTTGGTTCCAGTTGGATCTAACACTGGCAGTTTTAATTTTTACGAGCCCGACTATCCATAATCCGTAGCTCTCTCGGCACAAATAGTTAATTCTCGTTACAACTAGTGGCGAAAGAAATAGCTAAAGCTGTACTCAGTCCTCGTTTAATAGCCCCAAGATCAAACTCCTGGAAAAGTCAGCCGTACGGAGCTGGTAAACGAGAGAGGAGTGTCGGACTGCTGTACAAGTCCTTCCTTCCAGGGGGCACGGCAGATCTCGACTTCTGCAGAAGTCTTTAGTAAGTAAAGGGTTAAATGCGACAATGTATGTGGTTCTCCTTCGCACAGTGGCGCAAAATCTAAATCTAACTGGTCACAAATGAAAAATGAAGTGTTATTTATCTGGCTGGCACAAACTAGATAAAGGGTCACCTTATCGGAAGGGATTAAGATTATTTCGGCCAAAACATCTTACACTGATCCAGGCCTGTTTAAAGGTGCGCCTTCCTCCGAATGTTTTTTTCTAGCCATAGAGGAGTTGGACTGAGAGGAGAGAGCTAGGCCTAGGTTTTGTCATTAAGTAGGAGTGAGTTAGTAGTGTATGTCCTATTCTAAGTCTTTTAAGGACTACTTCTTCTCTCCGGCAGCTTCTATAGCTGGAGTTCCATTGTTTTATGAATGGCTTTATCTCCCGAAGCTTGTTATCATTCAAAGATAACCATTCAGCCTGCCATTTATTGAGTACGTGAGTCCTTACAACCTGTTTCATGTCGGCTTCTGTAACCAGTAAAAAGTCTTCAGTACGACGTCTTGTAGCTAGCTTTGCTAGGATGTCTACGTCAGTCGTTCTAAGTAAATTATAGTGTCCTGGTAGCCACAGCATAGTGATCCCAATGTTATTATGTTGTAATGTGTTTATCTGTTCAAGAATATCTGTGACAATTGGATGAGTGTTATAAATGTCTGTGAGGGAGAACAAAGAACTTAAAGAATCTGTGAATAAGGTGATGTGTTTCTGTGTAGTGATGGATACATTTGCCAGGACTAGGTAAATCGCGAAGAGTTCGGCAGTATAAATGCTTGAAGCATTTGCTAGTTTTGCCTGAAATGCTTTGTCTTCCACGATTGCTGCTGAACCTGTGCCACTGCTTGTTTTTGAGCCATCGGTATAAATACTATATGCTCCCACATAATTAGTCATGATAGCATTTATTTCATGTTTATAAATGTGGTGAGAGTGTGGATTGTTTTTATTGTGTTTTGATAGTGAAATGTAAATTTTTAAGTTCTTTGTTCTCCATGGAGGTTGTGATAGTGTTTTAAAAACATGTACTGATGTTTGTAATATATTGGAGTGACGGGTGTATTCTAAAATTCTGATGTTCAATGGTTTTTGCAAAGTTGTATTTGTATATCTGGTATGAAGTTGATTAAATAAAATGTTTTTTGTACAAAAGAAATTTTGCGATTTTAGTTTAATAAAATAATTTGTGCACAGTACCTGCCTTCTGTACTCTAGAGGTGGTTCGTTTGATTCAACATAAAGGCTACTACGAGGACTAGATCTGAAAGCGCCTGTTGCTAGTCGTAGTCCTGTATTGTGAATTGTGTCTAGTAGTTTCAGTGAACTTTGACTGGCCGATGAATATGCTGTGCAACCATAATCCAGTAATGACCTGGTATAGGCTCGATAGAACATCAGCATAGAGCACCTGTCAGCACCCCATTTAGAATTACTTAATATCCTCAATAAATTCAAAGATTTTTTGCATTTAAGGAGGAGACCTTTTAAGTGGGGTAACCAAGTAAGTCTAGTGTCAAAAGTCAGTCCTAAAAACTTCAGATTGTCAGTCAATGCGATTTGCTGTTGTCCTAATTTGAGTTCTATGTATGGCTTCAGTCTCTTTCTTGTGAAAATTATACATTTCGTTTTCTCTTGAGAGAATTGGAAGCCAGATGTTTTACCCCATTCTTCTATTGCAGTTATTGTAGTCTGTAAGTTTGTTTCAGCTGTCGTTGCATGTTTTGTTGAAGTGTATATTAGCAAGTCATCAGCATACAGACAATACGACACAGTCTCAGGTATATACTCTTTGACAGAATTGATTGCAATATTAAATAGTGTCGGACTCAGAACACCTCCTTGAGGCACTCCATTTTCTTGAACGTATACATTTGATAGCGTTGCACCTATCCTCACACGAAATCGTCTCTTGGACAAGTAGTTGGAAATGAATCGAAACATATTTCCGTGAATTTTCCAATTTTGCAACTGCATCAAAATTAAGCGTCTCCAGACACTATCAAATGCCTTCTTTATGTCTAAATAAACTGCAAATAACGATTCTTTTTTCAAAAAGGCATTAAGAATGGCATTTTCCAAGACAGATATGTGGTGCATTGTCGAATGGCTTGGCCTAAATCCACATTGGCGTTGTGATAAAAGATTCTTGTTTTCTAGAAACCACCATAATCTTTTGTTGAGTATCTTCTCCAGAGTTTTACTGAGACAACTGGTGAATTAAAGAATATTTATTGAGTTTTAACGTCCATTTATTATTAACTATGAATACGAATTTAAGAATATAATAAAAATTCAACATTAAAATATATAGCGGAACAGTAGATAACCTATTTCCATCAAACTCATATGTTCAGAAGTTACTAGATTGTTGAGTTAAAATGTGACCAAATTCAGACTTTTTTGTTAATATGGGACACAAGGGCAGAAAACTCAAGATAGACAAACCTGAGCCAACACATAACAACAATTGCTGCCTTGTTCCGCCACAAATCAGACTTCTTTGGACGCAGAACAACTCGCAAGCAAAAGATTTTATTTACAATGCTCAAGATTTAAACACAGACTGCAAAGGAAACGGAGTAAAATGTAGGAAATTGTGGACAAAAGCTTACACAAAATGGCGGAAACGTCAACAATGTCCTTGGTTCAGAATTTGTGTAAATAGTCTGCTAACAAAACTCCCAATGCTTAAGGAATGTAAAAACTCAGAAAGGGAGCCCTTATTAATTCAGAAAATTTGGCAGTGCTGTGTGGTTTTCGACTTCGTCTCGGATCCTCCATGCTTCGAAAGGCTGAAAGCCGTCAAACAAAATACGCTTATCGAACTTGTGAGTTACGTTTCCACGTTTCAGAAGGTTTTCACTGAAGCTGTATACGCAGAAGCGTTCAACATGTTTACTGTTAACATATGTCGACCTCTTCCTATGCCGAAACATAGAAATGCCCAGGTATGCGAACTGGACGAAGAAGACATCCAGTTCGAGCCAGCTTGGCCGCACCTGGAACTTGTATACGACCTCCTGATGGAATTTCTTAATTCTCCGGACTTTGTCAGAGTTGCACACAAATATGTCAGCAGGTCATTCGCTCTAAAACTCATTCAGCTTTTTGATTCAGAAGACCCTCGAGAAAGAAAGTACCTTTCAATTATAATTCAAAAAATATACATGACAGTTATAGAACTAAGGGCATTCATAAGAAAAGCAATAAACGACATTTTTTACACTTTCATTTACGAGTCGGAGACCCACAATGGAATCGCCGATCTTCTAGAGGTTGTAAAGTGTATAATCAGAGGTTACATTGTGCCCTTGAGGGACGAAAACAAAACTTTCTTTTTTACTGTTGTCTTACCTTTGCACAAGACGTCCTCCATGACAGTTTATTTTGAAGAACTGTTGTTTTGTGTTGTTCAGTTCTTGAAGAAGGATCCCTCGCTGGCAGAGCCATTAGTGAAATATTTGGTCAGTCATTGGCCAAAAACGAATTCGATAAAGGAAGCAAAATTGCTTGACGAAATCTCGGCATTGTTGTGCTACAATAGTCCTCAGCAGATCATGAAATACATTAATCCATTAATGAAACATCTCAACAAATGCTGTAACAGTTACAATTCCACTGTTTCCGAAAAAGCCATGCTGATCAAGGAATGCCTTCAGAGGAATCTTGAAGAAGAAGCCATCAGCTTTTGATTAGATTTTATTCGTCTCTTAAAATGTCTAGTCGAAAATGGCGTACTCTGTTTCTTAGAGATCCCTTCCAACTTTATTGTGGCATTTTTAAGCTTGTGATTTCCGTAAATTCCAATAAAATATACTTCTTCACATATAATAATGTTTTAATATCAATTAATACAAGAATTATCGTTATCTAATTTCAGGGTGCTCTCGTAATATTAGTAGTTAGCGGCGTCTGTGCCCCATCTACCCGGCACTCCTCCACTCCGGCGCTCAGTCCCCACTTTGACTGACTACCCCCTCTACTGGCTGGATGTCTTACGGTCCGCCTATGCGCTTAAGACCGGGGACTCCGGGAGGGTTAGCCAGTCTTCCTGGAACACACTGAATTGGGAACAACTGCGACTTGCCTCTTCTTTCTCTCAAGCCCTACAAGCCTCCAGTCTCCCAGCGGCACAGAAGCCCCGAACACACCCAGTTGCCGCACCCGCCGTAGTATCGGCACGGCTACAGTTACAAATGAATCTACGGAGACTTCATTCATTGTAGAAATTGCTGGATGGTGAAATTTGAAATTTCATAAGGGTAAATAAGGCCGCAGTTTTTTGTTTTTTTTCTATTGGGAAACGTTTTCAAGGTCTTAGCACCATTCTCAGCCCCATGGAATCGTATTTGCGCATGCGAGCCTCCTAGACTCCGTCTGCTCATGGACGATTGCATGGGCTTCAAAATGAGGCCACGTATCAGTTAACGTTTGCCAACATAAAGAAAACAGTGGAAATTAGTGGTCTTTATTAACATTAGAAACTATTTTCTCCTTCTCCTTAGTTTATGCAATTCCTATGGAACTGGCTCATTCATTTTAATAAATCAAATACCGACAAGAAAGGAAGCAAAAACTGACGTTAATGTCCTCGAAGGTCGAAATGCATTCAAAACAACCCCCCCCCCCCCCCAAAAAAAGGTCCTACTCATAGGAACTGTACCATCTTAGCGTGTTTCCGTGCCTAACCACAGTGTCATTTACAAAGCTTGGAATAGATATTCACTTCAATTTTTTTTATTTTCTTTTAAGTCCTAAGTCTATGTTCCTATGTCAGTAAATTAGGTTACAAAACTTACGTATTAATTAGCAAAATAAATCAATAAAACTACATAGATTATTTACTTCATATTTTGATTAAAAAGAAGAATGAAAATATATATATATTTATACGTGTATTCCATTTTCATTAACTGTTATAGTTATTTATATGTTTTGTTATTTATATATTATAAAATATTATTTATATTATTTTATTATTAATCCTTTGATTTGTAAAATTACTCCAATAACTGTAAATAATTGTAAATATTTGTTGATGAAATAAAAACCTATTTCATTCATTCATTCATTTATATATTAAACATTATTTTTATATTATACTATTCATTAGGCTAGAGAAATGTTTCTTTGTATTTGCTATTTGATTTGTAAGAAATTCATTCTCTCCTTGGGGTGGAATAATAATAATTAATAGGAAAAATGTTATAGCGGATGTTGCTATAAATGGGACTGTAGCAGAGTTGGGCAAGCGTTAGCGCGCGCTAAAAGCTGATACCTCTCCGCTAATTTAGCGAAACTGTAGAAAGCCAGCGCTAATAATTAGCGGTTAGCGCACTGCCGCCGCTAACCGCTAATTATTAGCGCTGGCTTTCTACAGTTTCGCTAAATTAGCGGAGAGGTATCAGCTTTTAGCGTGCGCTAACGTTTGCCCAACTCTGGACTGTAGTATGGTATGGGGTTTCTTCAACTGCATTATTACATATACAAGTGTCTGGGGTTGAAGGTGCATTTGATAGACTTGAAGGAGAACTTGATGGCATATTTGCAGGTTGTTTTTAGATGTGTAATTATTTTTGGGACAAGAAATGGTAGGTCTGGTAATAAAAATTGTTGAGGAACGCTGGGAGTATTGGAATCTTTTGCAGAAATAATTGGAAGTTGAGTTGTTTTTATTTTTTTCGTGAATTAGATTTTTCTCAATAATGTTAGAATTTTGGTTAAGCCAGGCATTATGAAAATCAACGTCATAAAATGTTTTTAGATGGATATATATATATACGAAAACCTTAAGTTCATTTCAGGCATTTAAACAGATTTTCTTTTTATTTTCCACCGGTGATATAAGGAAGTAGGAAAGGCCCACTGGGAATCGGTGTGAATAAATCCAAGCAAGATTAGGAGAAGAGTAATCCAGGGCCATTGCGGCGGTAGGCTAAGCAGATTTAGAGGATTAAGAAGGAAATTAAAACAAACTCCGGAAGGAAGAGGTAAATATTAAGGATTCTCCTCAAGAACATCTCCTCATTTATACTACAAGCCTTTTTCCTCATCCCTCAGTTGTACCACGATTAATCTGCGCTGGAAAAACCGTAAGATTTATTAAAATATTGAAGAAATGTAACAGTCCAAGAGCCAGCAGGAAAAAGTTGTCATAATCGAACACCCGCCTAGATCTGGGTTATTTTAGAAACCTTTATTTGCATGTGACAAAAGAAGCATCTCTTGCTACTACTAGTCTGGTATACATATATATATATATATATATATATATATATATATATATATATATATATATATATACATGTGTGTGTGTATCTAGTACAAAGCTCTTACGGCTTTGGTATTATTGCATACAAGTATATTTTTTATAGGTTTTCTAACCAATGAAACTATTTTTAAAGAGTTCTCAGTTTTTGAGAAAAGTGAATAAATCTAGCTTTCCTAACTAATTTTCGGTTCCGTGAAAGGAAGGTTTCACTGCTTTCAGAAAGTTTTGAATAAGCGATGTCAATCGGAGAAATAAGAGCTTAAACTTTGAAGTAATTGATTTCGTTTATTCGAACGGTTCTTTTTGTCTTTTTTTATTCCTTGTTATTTTTTAATTGCTTATAGTTGGGTAATGTATTTGACAATAAAAAAGATTAAGTAAAATAAGAAAAACAATTCATTGTTAGAAATATAGCTTGCCAAGAGAAAGAGATTCGATGACGTCTTTTGAATATTTTCAATTGCCTTTATCCTGTTGGTTTTTTTATTTTATTTTTTAATTGATTTTATTTGTAGAATTATTACTATAGTAGAAGAACACAAGAAAATGTGAAAAATGTTGATATTTTTCAATGCAATCAACGTATGAAATATATGGTATCTCTAGAAGCGGATTCTGAGGTCTGCGGACCCGACAAGGTAAAGTCATAGACCCCTTTGACTGGCGTTAATGGCCCCAACGGTTGACACGCCTTAAACTCAACCAAAAAAAAAAACCTTTGAACAAAACCCGAACCAAATATTATCTGTTTCTATGCTAAGCTTTTCAAATGACAAAAGGGATATGAACGGAACCGCGCTAAGATGATGCAGTTCCTGCGAGTCGGACTTTATTTATTATTAGATTAAACCCATAACACGGATATGGAATTAAAAAACGTCCGGAAAGGTCTTTAAGTATAAAAAGGGATTCTAATCCTAATCAGAGGATAATTGGATAAAAAGATTGATTAGACGCAATTAATCCTGATAGATGAAAGAGTCCCAAGGGCCGAGAATGAGACTCGGCAGGTTTCAAGGGTTACAGACCGATTGCATAAAGGGGAGGGGTGGTGAAGGGATGGTAAGTATTCAAGAAGGATTTATTTCAGAATAGATAACAAATTAGCTAAAATTTATTACATACATTTTGAGCCTCATTGGGGTTATTTTATGGGTAGTCTAATCAGAAACATATCTAGTCAAAAGCAGTAAAAAGAAGTTAGCATTTATTTGTTATAATTAATTATAGTTTAATAACCGAAAAGAAATTTTAAATCTAGCTACTACGGGAAAGATTATATTCCTTAATACATATTTATTGTAAATTTAAATACAAAAAAAAACCCCCCGCCCATGGATTGTAGAAGGGGCGGGTGAGATACCACCTTATTAAGAAGAATAAGAATCTCCACCCCCCCCCCAAACATTCACCACCAAACCAATCCTATCTTAGGGATTTTATGATCCATAACTCAGACAGCAAAAACCAACCCTCTAAATTTTTATTAGGGTCAAGAGCCCCTTGGATGTATACCTACTACACAACCAGTAAAAAATGTTCACCTGGATATGAATGTATGTTTTTGTTGGCTTTATTCTATTCTTTATCTGTAGAGTATTTTTTAGTTTTTTTTTACACCAAGATTTTGTAAGAGCTTAGTTACATAGTGCTTAGCTACTAGAGCTTAGCTATTAGAGCTTAGTTACATCTTTCATAGATTTAATTGTGTATTAATAAAATGATACATATAAACAAAATAATATTTTATTGCAAAATTAACATGAGTACAAACAAATTTAAAGATATTTAAGGGGTAGCACTAGCTTGCAACTTTATTTTTTACCATTTCCTTTTTTATGGGCATAAATTCTTCCTTAACTTATCAAAAATTGTATCCAAGAGTGTTCATTTGCCGAACAGTTTTTCAATGTGCCAAAAAATTTTTAACATAAGTCCAGATACATTTCAAAATTAAAATCTATTTTTTTTTATCTTTATTATATATAAGTAAAAAAATGAACTTTTCATTATTATTAAAATTCAAATTTCATTAAAATTTTAAAGACAATTTTCTCAAAACTATGTTTTCCAAATCGGGCAATAATCGAGAGCTTTCAATTTTCACCCGATGAAATTCAAATTTTAACTGCAAGTAAAATATGATAGTTGAAAGTAAAATAGGGAAAATTAGGGATTTTCCTTCATAGGATTATTACGATTTTATGACCGATTTTTGACTGTTTTTTATAATAGAAAATAAAGAAATGTTCACCATTTTTGACAAAACGAATATTTTTCAAAAATCCTACGTAATTTATTACATTTAACCTTCTTCTTTCAAAATAATTTTACTTTTTCTTCTGTATTAAAAATTGCCGCCTGCAGACTATCGCCCATGAAAAAAGAGGATTTCCATTCGTCATGCACAGCTCCGCCATTTTGAATTTTTTGTTGTTGTTGATGACAATTTCAAACTCTACATCAAATTTCCTATAAGATCTTATGTACCTTGTTGCTACATACGTCCACCGGATTCTGCTGGTTAACGACCTTGACCTTTCAAATTTGACGAAAGATTTTTTTACCAAATGTCATCAAAATCGGACCATTTGACACCTAGAGAGCGAACAGACAAATATATATATATATATATATATATATATATATATATATATATATATATATATACATATATCGATTTCCATTTATATTTTCTGATTTTGGGATATAAATATCAACTTTTTGTTTATTCTTCTGCGCTCTTTTCCTTCAGAATCTATATAAAGTGTAGGGTAGTGTAATGACAGAGTTGCCCTTTTGCTAATTCAACCCGAATTTCTCTACTACAAACGAAAAGTTTTTCATCTCCCCCCCCCTCTCGAAGATTAATTTCTACCCAGTAATCCAGTGAATTTATGGCTCCCTATGGACGACACAGACTATACAGACAATTTTGTCTCGTTCCCTCTTCTTCTTCTCCCGTCTTTTCGTTCCTACTATTTCGCTCTCTCTCTTTAATTGCGAATTTCCATACACATCTGCATTTCATAACAGTTTAGAGCGAGTGGCCCTCCCCAAGGCAGGACTTGTGAATTTCATTAAAAAATTAGTCAGGACTCCCAAGAGGCTGTCAACCCCCAGAAGGAGTGGAGACCACGTGGATTATGGGCATTAGTATATATACACCAACTAAAAATGCGAAGCTATAAAGTAGGGAGTAGAATGCTAAAAAGTCCGACTGGTATTTTCAGCTTCATCTAAGCGCGTTTCCATGTAAGATTATACAAGGTGTCTGATTTTTTTTAAGACAGTTTTACCGCCCCGGATCATTTTATTTTTTCAAATTTATAATTTATTTATGTAATTCATTGACCTACGTATGCAGTTGAACCTATTATTTCCAAGAAATAAAAAAACAAAAACATAACTAAAAATAAAAAATATAGTCATTGCAAATCTAATATATATTTGTCAAATACTACTCACTGACTGTCATCGCCCAGCCCAAACCACTAGACAGAAAAATTTGATATTTTGCATGAACACTCACTTTGGGATGTAAACACTCATTAAGAAAGGTTTTATTTTTGTATTCAATTTTTTAGGTATTTTTAAAGTGTTTTGAATTTTTAGTTTTAAAGAGAGCTTGCCCGCCTAGGCAGAATTAGGCGTTGCTAGGACGATAACAGAACAGCAGTTACAGTACTGTATCTGTTTCATAGAATTTTTTTTAACTGCGGTTAATTTAAACTATGATGGCGGTCCTTGAATTACTAGGAATAAACTGTCTCTCATAGAGTTCACACTATGGGGGACAATTCACCATTTTAATTGCGGTTCATTTTACTTGTCCCCCATACAGCTTACGCTATACCTGGGGTAATAATATCCTGAACCCTTGCACAGCCTCCTCACCCATCAGCATCCCCAGTCAGAACACTTCTTGGTAATGCTCGCAAATATAATGGGTGTTTCAAAATGACAAAGATTTTTAAATTTTAACGTACATTTATTATTGACAACGAAATTTAACCTGTATTGGTAACAGTGCTGTTACTGGTAACCTATAGATAACGGGTTATCTGTTATTGTTATACGTTGATTCCTCATCAATAAATTTCTAACATATAGTATGACGGGAACCATGCTATAATAAACTGCAAAAAATTAAATAGTAGCGTTTATTTTGATGATACATTATTTAACGCAATAAAAAAACTACTTATCTTCCGTGGCTGAGTACGGGCATCCAGCTAGTATATAATGAAACAAAGACAACGTCCAAAGAATGAGCTAAATTTTACTTAATTAACTAATTAAGCTTCTTAAATAACGACCTACTTTCCCATAATTTTTATTTACAATTGATCAATTGAAGGGCTCAGTGCCAAGGGTGACTAACCCAAAATTAGAAGAAACTTAGAAAATTGGTATTAATGCTAAGAAGAATCGGAAAAATATTAGCGTTGGTGTTAGAAATGATTTTAATTGGACCAATTTTTGTTTTCAGATTCTTCCTAACTTTAACTCCAATTTTCTCAGTTTTTTTCTAATTGTGGGTCTGTCAGCTTTATCACTAAGCCCTTCAATCATTCCTAAAATAAATATAGTGATTATAATCAAACTGCTAAACAAGTGAAAAGTCGTTGAACAATAGCAACCATGAGCAGCTACATCGATTTCCCGGTGAACATAGGAATTCGCTTAGACAAAAAGGGGAGAAAAAGCCTCGCACACCCTCGACAAAAAAACAAACATGGCGCTGACGAGGAGAGAATCGTACTAATGGCGTTAAATAGGCCGTAAGTAAAATGGCTAGAGTCCGTAGTGATTTATCCATTTAATGGAACTCTGCCCCATGGCTGATTTGGTTTCATTATCACACATTGTTTTTACTTGCTGCTTGTTTATTGTTATTAATTCTCAACAGTAATGGTTTAATTATTTTTAAAATTATTTGAAGGGTCTGTTTATATTTTGTGTCAAATTAGAGAAAATTAAATATTAGGATTACAGCTTTTAGAGTACTACATTCCAGCCTCTTGAGGATTTCTTAATTCTTGAGGATGACTCAAAATATTTCTAAATAGTTTTCAATTCATTCATTCTGTTTTTCTTCTAGTGTCTTCATGGGTTGAATTCGTCCTCCTTGGCCGTCCCTAGGCCAACTCAGCCTTTAGTTAATTTATTAATGGGTACCTTGGTGCTAATGACTCTAGCAGTCGAAGTGGCAAGGAGAAAATCAGGCGGCCGGAGCATAGTGCTGACCACACTATCTCCCTAGTGGCCGTATGGTCATGAATCAGATACCTCTACAGTATCTGCCCCTCACGGACCTCGTGGCCTATTACTGGACTACTTTTGATTTTTTTTTCAATTCATTGGGGGCTTGGGTTGAGTAAAGTAATTGTTTGTTTACTTCTGTTTAAGGGCAAAAAACAGTAACCCTTTGTACTTAGGTTTCATAAAAATGAAGAAGGTCCAGTTCTAAAAATAAGGATTCTTTAATAATATCACCTAAAAATTATAACATTTTAAATAACTCATCTCATTTTTATGTTCGTCATTCAATTTTATAAAAATTTATTTGAAACAGGTAAATATTACTATTAAAGCCTTACTTGTTTTTTTTGAGTTTTTTTTTATTATTATTGACTACATGTTTCTGCCAGCTGAGATTATTATCAAGTATAAGCCCCAGAAATATTATATTATTTTCTTGTTCTATTTTTGCCTGATCAATAGCTATATAGGGCATGGTAGTACAGACTACCATACTATATTATGTCCGTTAAATACATAACTAAGGCGTTGAATGTTTTTTTTCTTTTTTTCAAATTTATATCATTCCGGCAAATTAGGTTCATAATTTATGCCCTAATGACTAATCGTTTCTATTCGAACATGTAATTTATATATGACTTATAAAACTTCTAAAAACGTTCTACAAAAAACATAAATAAATCACTATAGAATCATTTTATTCCATCGCCTCATTATTATTTCAAACAATTCTATATTTAAATTTTCAGGCTATAGAGAAAAACATTTTTACACAATTACAACAATGTTTACGCCGATATAAAAGAAACTATTTTAAAGTAGCAATCCATTGGGATGGCATTAATAAAAAATAGAGTGAATGTTTACACCTTATGGTATAGAAGTGTCGACACTTACAGCTCGTCATAGAAATATATATCTCAGACAGAAATTGTTCGCAGTTTTCATAAGTCACATTTTCTGTCTGACATAAATTTCCTGCAATAACTATCAGGTGTAAACGCACCCTTAGGGGGGGGGGGTGACAACAAAGCAAATTTCTGACTTTGAAATCTCCTCCTCGAAGTTTATTGTCAGTAATTTTTATCCAATGTTATTTTTTTAGTTTTCGCCAAATATTTCTCTGTTATTTGTTGATCGGCGCACGTGATGCATCTTACTGCATTTTTAGCTTAACGATCTGCGATAGGCCGAATTATTAAAGAAAGACAAGAGAAAACGTTAATGTCAAAAAACAAGGTGAGCTCCTATAAAAAATGCGTGGAAAAAAGCATTCTTCATACTTATCAATGAATCCCCCTACATGGCTCATTCATTTTATTAAATGCCTCCATTAAAACCCGGCTCTAAGTGAATTCTTAGAGGCTAAGAGGCTATTTATCGCTCTGAATGAGGCATTCAACAACCTTTTGAGCTCATCTTGACGAATGATGTAATATTCTTTTACAAAAATGTCATAATTGGCTCCACTTTTGAATGAAAGAGATACCTTATGCACATATTTTTGAGAAATAGTTTACACTGAGGATTGGATATAAGAGGGGATTTAAGAATAAATCCATTGAATATATTCAAGTAAGCCACTCTCAATAGACATAATAAACACGATGGTTCTGTCTTTTTATTAAGTACCTCAATTGCATTTTCTTTAGTAAATCATCCTATCAAAGTGATTTTGCCACTTTGGTAGAGCCCTGGGCTCGTGCTCTGGATGACTGAGTTTAAGGCTCGGACGCGCACTGAAAGATTTTATCTTTTAGTGTCGTCGTTCAAAGGTCGGAGTTGGATTCACAGACCATTTCTATCCTTTAATGGATATATTCAAAAGAGAAAATTTGGCAGCCAGAGCATAGAGAATCCTAAACCTTTTTGTGAAGGAAAATATATGCATATATACGTGTATATATATATATATATATATATATATATATATATATATATATATATATGACGTGTTTGCAGTTGTGGGGTTGCTTAATTGCAGAAGGTTTATTTTGCACTTGGCCTTACAACAAAATAGAAACATGCATTAATATTAATAGACTCAAACATTAATACATTTCAAGGTTTAGAGCAGAGATGGGCATAATTTTATTTATAACTTAAAATACGAATTTATTCGTACTTCATATATTTGTAAATACGAATATAAATAAATTCGTATTCATAAGTGTGAATACGAATTTATTTTTATTCACGTATATAAAATATAAAGATACATATAAAATTGTATTCGCAAATTTTCCTGCGAATACAAATAAATTCACAGAAAAAATTGTAAATAATCACAAAAAATGTGAATATTCACAAAAAATCAAGTGATTACAAAAAAATTCACATTAAAATATATGAATACAAATTTATTCACATTATGATTTGTGAATACAAATTTATTCACAATAAAATTCTCAAATAAATTATGAATTTATTCGTATTAAGATGATATTACGAAAGTTATTGAAGGTGATTTTTTTATATTTTTTATTAAGGCGCTTAACGTCTAGGTTGTCATCGCCTAGATTCAGTTTTTTTGTTCTTTTTATGGACCGCCAAAGATGCAGATGGCAAACTATGTCCCTGCAGAGTGGCTGGTGGTGCCGCGGCGAAGTTTTTTAATTCGAATAAATTCATAATTTATTTGCGAATTTTTTTGTGAATAAATTTGTATTCATATATTTTAATGTGAATTTTTTTGTAATCACTTGATTTTTTGTGAATATTCACATTTTTTGTGATTATTTACAATTTTTTCTGTGAATTTATTTGTATTCGCAGGAAAATTTGCGAATACAATTTTATTTGTATCTTTATATTTTATATACGTGAATAAAAATAAATTCGTATTCAAACTTATGAATACGAATTTATTTATATTCGTATTTACAAATATATGAAGTACGAATAAATTCGTATTTTTTGTGGTAATCAAAATTATGTCCACTATTATTATCGCCTAAGACCCATGAATATTTTAAACAATTTACAAATTCACGGCCCTGATTGTTTAGATTTATAAAGATGTGGGATTCTTGGCATTTCGTAAAATGGCTTGTTTTTTTCTGATAATTGTCTTTTACAAGTGCAGCCACGAAAAGCTAAGATTTCGAACTTACGTAGATATTCCCTGAAGATATTAATCATTAATCATTTGTTTTGGGGTCCGCATACCATCCCACAACTTTAAGCATACATTTATATCCCCAAGAACTAATAGAAGCAAGGAAGTTTTGCCTGGTCAAGAGCTGTGTCCTCAAGAAGGTGGGGTATGAGAGGCGTAAAGAATCAGAGACCCCGACCATTGGTCGATGTTTTGGCTTTAGTCCAAACACAATCAGCTCTCAACTCCTATATCCACCTTCGGCTGGAATTGGAGAAGTTGCACCCCTTACCTCTGCCTACACACCAACCTGCAGTGCTCACACACAATCCTATATCCAATCCGAACTCCGGAAGTCTAAGCTGGACGAACATAACTAGGCGTATATTCTCGGAATTTTAATACTGTACACTTAGTATCTCTAGCTAAAGTTAAACATCACATTGAGGGTCTACATATACTGAGATGTAATAAATCCCAGGTATACTTCGAAAAATCCCAGGTATACTTCGAAAAATATTTTTAACGTCAAACCAATTCATTCTCGAAACTGCCTTTTGCAGAGTATTATCATTATAATAGTGTGACCTTTTTTTAATATATAATTTATTTTTAAAAATACGAACCTCCTCTATAATCTTCTTCGTTAGGTGGTTTACATGCTTCATGTAATGTATGAAAACATTTTATATATGCAGAGCCACTGTGGAAAGAATTCAAATCCACTCGCTTAAAAGCTGGATGGAGTTCCGGAACGATATATGTCTGTTGTATAGTTGTCTGATCAGGCTTTACGGTCTAAAAATGAGTTTTGTCTAAAACGAAAGATCAAGTAGCGAAATACTGTTTTTATAAGTATTTAGGTATGAGACATCAAATGGCGACAAAACAGTATAATTTTTCAAAACGTTCGAAAATTGAAGCAAACTAAAACATAAACATTTTGTTACTTTTCTAAAATAGGAAGATTTACAAAAATATTATATTCAGATATATGATAACTTTGAACATCTTTTTTCGATGAATCCATTTTAGTCGGAGAAAACGCTGCTTGAAGTTTTGGAGTAAGGACGAAATATTATTAGTTTCTTTTCTAAGCTTTATAAAACATAACCATAAGCATTATATGGGAACACGCTAAAATGAGTTGGACTTTTATATTTATTATTTATTTTAGTGGTTGCTTTCTCAAAGGCCAAAAGGGGCGGGTACTGAACAGGTACCTGATCAGACATTTCGACATACTGGGGAGATAGCATGGCAATTACTATATATATATATATATATATATATATATATATATATATATATATAACACATATATATATATACATATATATATGTGTATATATAAATATATACATATACATATATATGTGTGTGTATATATATTCCATAAAGTTAAACAAAATTCATCTTCCCACAATTTTTTTTTTAATTTTGTACTATTGGGTCTCTGATTTTTTCCGTTCTCATGCCCCAGCTGCTCAGATATCGCAGCTCCTGTAATCGTATTTTTTAGGCCTCTTCCCTACAATTATTCGTTTTTGGTCACTGCTCTAGAATATCCATTAAGCGCCTCTCTGATCCAAATTGACACATGTTTAAGTTCGCTCCCTCCTTCACATGCTACTACTGGGCGACTAAAACAGACAGGAGGTGAGGATCGGGTAATATATACGCCAGGATCTGCAATCCCCAGGGCCGGCCAGGACTAACTTTATCAATTTCATGCTATCTGCCTTCCACCCCTCTCTTTTCACACCCCCTTTTCCTATCTTCTTATTCTCTTCTAAAGCTGTCTCTTCTTTTTTGGAGATTTCAAAAGCTACTTTGCGTCTTATTATTGGTCAATCATTCGTCTATCAGTAAACCTTAGAGGCCTAAAAGGCATCCTTTGGTGGAAATGTATTTCAGGAAGCACTTCTAATAAGAGAAACAGAACACAATAATGCATCATTGAAACAAAAGTCCATCACACACCAAGCAGATTCCTTAGAATGTCTTTAATTTAATTTTAATTTTATCGTCCATTTATTATTAACTACGAATCTTAGGACGGGTTATCTATAGGTTACCACCCTTTTCTAGCCAGGATAGGCTTCTATTTTTTCGAAAGAAAAGCCACCACCCCTTGTGGGAATCGAACCCACGACCTTTGGCACGGAGTGTTAAGTGCTCACGCCTTAACTCTCACGGCCATCGGGTCCCCGAATGTCTTTAAAATAAACTCTAAAAATACAAAATTAATCTTTACAGTTTTGCCCTTTCATGTTTATAATTAGAGGTGCGTTGTCAGTGCCTGTTAAGGCGTTAGGATTCCTTGCCTAGCATCGTGGGTTCAATTCTCATTAGGGTTTAGTGACTTTTCGTTCGAAAAAAGAAAATTCATCAGCCCTATCCTGGCTAGAAAAGGTTTTGACGCTAAGATAATTCGCCCCAAAAGTCTGTGTTATATATAAGTGAACGCTAAACTTTAAATAGACACATAAATAAATAGTATTTGTAATGAAATTCTGGCTAAATTTGTAATTTTGTTGTAGACTAAACTCCATCTTCTAATGGTCCTTTTAAGAACATATGTTCCTGATCAGTTTTACATGGTCTCTAGCAAGATTAAGGGAATACTAATTATTTAAGCCCCATATCTTATGGACCAATTGCTTTATTTTACCTACATATCTTTCTGTTTAGGTGAGTACGGCATTTATCGTCATTTTCCGCAATTAAAACAAAATAAATTAATTTTATGACATTACATACATCCTTATATTTAAATTTAAACAGAGTCCGTTTCCGGTAACTAGTCGGTAGGATCAGTGAAAATTTGAGTAAATGTTTAAATAATTTGTTCCTCAGCCCAACCTCTTTCGAAAAGTGTTAAAAGGAGGACGAAGCCGCCCCTAACAGTACTGACTCGTATCTTACTGACTAAGACTATTTACAACTTAATAACTATTGTGTAGAGGCTGGACGATGTCAGTTTTGACGGACTGTTGGAGACTCCGGCCCTCCCAGCTGTAGGACAGTGGAAGGCTGTATATAAATCTCCCTTTTCTCCAGTCAGCACTAGCGAGAGGCTAACCCATTCGCAGGGCTATTGTTAGCTTTATATTATTTATTTTGGTCAAATAAAGAACACAGCCACTCCTAATAGCGTTGAAGCGTATCTTAATGACTAATAACCTTGAAGAAAGTCCGACTCGCAGGAACTGCGTCATCTTAGCACGTATCCGTTCTTATCCCCAGCGACATTTGTACAGGAATCTAAACAGGTTTAAATTTCAATCCATTTTGGGGCCAGTTAGATAAGTTAATTGAAGATTTGAAGAAATCTTTCAAATATTCCTTCAAAAAATGTTAATAAGTTAATTCACAACGAATGGAAAGAAACATGTTCCCAATTCCATTAAGGCTGAGGGCGACAAATAAACAAATACAAGACAATCTAAGGAGTTCTAATAATATTTGCGGATGGAAATGCCCCACCAGATGCTGGTGGATAATAAAGTATATTATCTCTCCCCTTCTGCAGACTAAATATTCATAAGGCTGTTGAAGCAAAGGCTTTTTCTTAACGGCCCTTTTAAGGAAGAACAGATTTCGCGGTGTCGTATAGCAATGATTGCATTTTTCTTCAGTTCTCTTATGGCGAAATTTTAAATTAATAAGAGTATGTATCTAACAGTCAGCTAAGATTTAATTTATTAAAAATCACTTAACTTTAGGTCCTTCAGAAATTGATATTTCTGGTCATACCATTACATCATCCCAGGCTGAGTCGTTACTAAACTATCCGATATTGTTGGCAGGTATATCAGACCATTTCCCAAACAATTTTAGCCTCTGAATAGTAAATCGATTGGACAAAAAAATAGTGTTATTCCCGATTTCACGAAAAAAAAATGTTTTTTAAATTACACTGGACAATATACGATTAAAAGCTCAAAAATGGTCAGAGGCGAGGAGACAATTAAACTGGATGAGGAAAGGAAGAGTTTTATATAGGGATAACCTTCCTGCTGACACAGAAGATGCACGCGTTTTTGAAAATGTGGAGTTTGGGGCTGCAACCCTTCCCTCCTGGAGATATGAAAGCCCCTGAAGATTATTTTGGGAGCCGCCAAGGGATGAAGTAGCAAAAAAATACTCGTGGCTGATGCAGATTTTTCTTCGGTTCCACACGAATCCTCTTGTCAAGACAGTGCGTTTTCTTGATCTGACGTTCGGGAGCCAAATAAATGCCGTTACTCGCGACTTATCGGTTTATAACACAATAGCACAATAATAACAGTTATTATTAAAATCCGGCCTAGATGTCGAAGCAACATTAAAAAATAAAAAAAAGAAAGAAAAAAAAATTACATGGTCATAGGCGAGGAGACGACTGACTTGGTTGAGGAAGAGATAGTCTCTACTAACACAGTAGACGCTCGCGTTGCTGAAAATGTTGATTTTGGTAACCGACCATCACTTTGTCAATTTTATTATTCTCTATTCATTTATTTTATATTTGTATTTTTTTTATAATATGTATTTCAATCTTTAGAACATATCCCGTATATCTATAAAGATAGTATCAGGTTAAAAAAAAAATCTAGCACTTTTGAGGGTGGTTTTTGGCACTCCTAATATACAAACAAAGACTTTCGTGAATTTTGGGTAGTAAAATGATAGGATCAATTCAATCATATATAATTAATTATAGTTAATTATGGGCTGTCTAGGTTCTGTGTTTATTAGATCCCTGTTCATACGCTATTTTTCTTTTCAACTGTTTAACCTCCCTATTGTCAAGAAGGGCCTTCAGAACATTTTAAGAAGTAGTAAAAACATTAAAAAAAAAGAGAAAAAATGTTACATAAAATTTAGAATTACTATGTTTTATGTAAAAGGGAGGATCCGAAACGCATAACTCCTTTTTGACCGGATAACTCTTCAATGATGCACCCAACAAATAAAGGACGTTTGAAGGAAAATACTTAAAATAGTAAAGTAATATATATTATTGAAGAGAATGCAATACTCTACAACCCTATAACCATTATTTATTTTTTGGTTGCATCGTTGAAGAGTTATCCGGTCAAAAAGGGCAAAAAATGTCAGGCAAAAATGTTTTTCCCCAAAATGACAGGCTTTCAAGAGCGGATGGTTCGAAAACTAAATCTCGAAAAACTTGATTGAGTAGAACTTGTAGCACATTTAATCAGCTTTCATTTGTAATAGAATAGTCATGTCGCTAGGACGTTGGCTTTCCGAGATATGAGTGAAAACCCGAAAAATGAGACCTTCTAAACCCCCCCTCTCTCCCGCTCAAAGGCTACGGGCGGGGACTTTTGATATGTTCACCTCCTAACCAGCCCAAAGAAAGTTACGAAGTCAAAAATTTTGTTCCAAAAATTCCCATCTATAACTGTTTGTTGCCTGGACTGTAATCGATTCACGTTTATATCAGTGTTACATGTTTCGCATTTCGGATTTTATATTAGACCTAACGATTAATTAAAGGGATGTTTTTTGGTTTCAGAACGGAGACAAACATTACTAGCAAAATGCGGTGCATCAATCTTTCAAAGCAACGGCCCATTAATTCCGGGGAAGCCATTCCCGGCTACCAGCTCGTATGAATAATTCATTCAACAAACTTAGTTTAAAGAAAAAGGAAAAAAAAAAAAAAAAAAAAAAAAAAAAAACATAACTCAAGCCCTAATGACGGAGTGGGGAGGTTTCGGTGGGGCGTTGACACTTAGATAAGGGGAGTTCTTATCAGTAACCCCCCCCCCGTCTACAGCAACTTTAAAGCTGATTTCAATTCTTAAACAGTTTATGTATGGATTTACTACTGAAAGGAAGGGGAAAAGAATTAACAATCGAACTTTAGGAGCCAAGAGGAAATAGAAGGATTTGAATTCAAATGAAAACATTCCGTCACGCAGGTGGTGCATAACGATGTGTTGATTAATAATATCTTTAAAAAACAATTCCTTCAAAGTGTACACACTTTCTGGTCACTCATATCTGTATATAAGCGTGAAAGTCGAGTAAATCTCTCAGTAAATAAATACACGTGAATTATCTGTGAATACTAAAAAATTAAAGCCAACATTTTTCCGGAAATCCATTTCCAGATTTCTTACAATACTACTCAAAACAAATAAATCCTTTCAGAGATGTTCAAACATTTTCAGCAAAGGAGGGGTGGAAACGACTGCTCCCGACGAGCATGTTTTTGTATTTTTTTGTTTGCTGTTATGGAAAATCTCTTTTATCTCTGTGGCGACAAATAAACCTCCTTCCAATTGTGTTCAAATAAAGCCTTCAGACCCGGAGGCGGTCCCTTTATTTTTATTTATTTCACGGCCCACTCAAATTTCCAAATCGTCTGCTCCGTTTTTGTACCACTCAGATGGCAATCTGTTCATCCAATTTTATGTACAAGATCGGACAGTGAAATATGTTAATTTTATAAAGTAATTGGTTGTTGTAGTGGTTATCGGTATAGTTTCGAAGCTCTACAATAAAAAAATATTAAATATTCAAAAATTCAAGAAATAAATAAAATACATCTGTGGGATATTAACAATAAAAGCACAATGGGTCAATTTATACACAAAAAGAGGGGGCGAATAATGAAAGCGATCTAGGAGCTTGAAAGAAAGCATTCTTCAATTTTTTCCCCTCCCTACAATGTCCGTCCATTTCTCCCCCGCACTATTAAGACAAAGAGCGGATCCCCAGCCAGGAATCCCTGAGGAGGGGAGATGATTAGAGAAGGTTTAATGAAACTCGCCCTCCTATTTTGGCTGGAATTAAAGAACCCCCCTCATCCTAAACTACCCCACACCTAGCGTCACTTCTCGTCGAAACGCGCTATTCATAGTGAATGATATTCAAATTGCTTCAGTAATCTGAAGCTTTTGTTCATGGGAATGTCTGTTCAATAAAAAAAAAAAAAAAAAAAAAAAAAAAAAAAAAAAAAAAAAAAAAAAACTTAAGGCGAAGTGTTTGCGGTACGCTGTCCCAAAGGTGCTATACCTTGGAAAAAAGCTTACCGCTGAAAGGTGGAGCAGGTTCTATTTGAAGAGACTGGACTGTATATAGATGGTTTGTAAAGAGATGAACTGGTCTTATAATAACCGATTATAATAGAAATCTGTAGGAGATTAATCTCCGAAGAAAGGGATACATTCATATTTATTAGGTTAGTAATAAAGTTAGAGGTTTATATATTGGGTATAGTAATGTAGAAAAGATTGATGCTGAATAACTGGTAGATGGCTCCATGTATTATCCTGATGTAACAGGAATACGAATTCCCAAGAGCGGTCTTCATAAGGCCTCGTGTACGATACGAGCGATGAGCGACAGAAAGACAGAGCGACCGAGCTTTTGGCAGAAGCGCAGCTCTCGGTGATTTCCTTTAGTCTCCGTCATAGCATATTCCAATATACGTTTCTAATTAAAATATTAATTTAAAAAAACTATTATTTTAAATGTTTAGATATCCTAATAAGAAAATATCTTAACTTGCATGTTTAATGCGTTTCCAACCTCTTTTCATAGTTTCTTTGTTATGATTGTATTTTTGAAACCACTGTGTCTGTCATTCCATACTTTGTACTTCCGAAATTAAAAGCTCACATTCACTATCATCCAATTTCCTCTTTTATTAGCATTCATATTTTAAAATTATTTATAAGAAAGATAGCTAGAAGGTTATAAACATTGGATGGTTATAAACATCTTCCCACGTAATTTAATAAACAAGGGAAACAAAAACCATAAATGTGAATTGACAAAGTTGTTCTAAATATTAGCTTTCATTTTTTAAAAAAATGCATTAAAATCGGTTAAGATTTAGTGGCTGTAGTCTTTTTTTGTATCACGCAAAATATAATGTCTGGGTTGAGCGACGAGAAAAATTGTAATGTCTGGGCTAAGCGATGAGCTACAGGCTGGAACTGCAAGCCACGTCGTCCGGTCGCTCATCCCTATTGTAGTCAGTCTTCCCTCATCCTACAGCACTCCAGCTTAACATTAATGTGAGCGAAGTCGCTCTGATTCGCTTATCGTTCATCGCTCTCTTCGCTCGTATCGTACCCGAGGTCTAATGGTAGTATAATTACAGGCCTGCCCTTCCTTCTCCTCCTCCTTCATTATGTTCTGATTTTATTAAAATAATGAATAAAACATTATTTCAGTCTGTCATAATTATTCGGCCGCAGCAACGGGTGGCTTGTTGAGCTAGTATATATATATATATATATATATATATATATATATATATATATATATATATATATATAAATACGCGCACTTAAAACTGAACGATCAGATTTTTCCTGATTCATGCGTCGTGAAAAACTGGATTGCCTTCTCTAGTCGACGTTATTCCGACAGTGTAAATTTCTATAGGGGTTGCTAAAAATATATCGAGCCTCTAGACTTGTTTCCCCACTAAAGACCAAGGGTTGCTGAAGTGTGAGAGGATCATTACTACAATGCATCTAGGAGGAAGGATAATTCCTAATGTCATCATAAGAAAAACACTGCAAGACGGTGATCCATCAAGTCTGTAGGAGGGTCAGGTTCCTTCCCGAGGGTACATTAGGGCGGAGGTGTCGATCAAGTACAGAATCGCGCCTTTTTTTGCACGTGCAGGTCCAGGACACGTGTCTGTCGGTAGGTCAGATGATGCAGAGTATTCTCGACGAAATTACTTACACTATTTCCAGCATTTATTATGGTAGCCTTATCAGATAGATAGAAGGGAAAATGGGTGTGGCCAATATTCCCTAAGGATATACTCCGCAAATTTACTGTTTTATAAACCTTATCGGAGACCCGGTAGCCGTGAGCGTTAAGGCGTGAGCTCTTAACACTCCGTGCCAAAGGTCGTGGGTTCGATTCCCACTAGGGGTGGTGGCTTTTCTTTCGAAAAAAGGAAAGGCATCGCCCCTATCCTGGCTAGAAAAGGGTGGTAACCTATAGATAACCCGTCCTAAAATTCGTAGTTAATAATAAATGGACGTTAAAATTTAAATAAATAAATAAACCTTATCACTGGCAAGTTTTCACTTTCACAGTCTAGGCTTTGGTTAAGTATTGACAAACATTAAACTCTACCTACCTTGCCGGACCACCTAAAACCTTCCCAGAACCTTAATGAGACAAAATCAGTTTTTAGTGTTTCACGGTGCGTGTTGTTCTCTGAAAGAGCAGAACCGTTGGGAATTTATCCCTCCCATAAGTTCGCGCATTTTATAATGAACAAAACGATCTATCTAAATAGGCTATAAGTCTTAAAGATCTATATACTAAAGAACTATATTAAGATCTATATACTAAAGAAGTCGATTGGATTCCGAATCAAGGCATGTATGAGTCTTAAAGATCTATATACTAAAGAACTATATTAAGATCTATATACTAAAGAAGTCGATTGGATTCTGAATCAAGGCATGTATAAGTCTTAAAGATCTATATACTAAAGAAGTCGATTGGATTCCGAATCAAGGCATGTATGAGTCTTAAAGATCTATATACTAAAGAAGTCGATTGGATTCCGAATCAAGGCATGTATGAGTCTTAAAGATCTATATACTAAAGAACTATATTAAGATCTATATACTAAAGAAGTCGATTGGATTCCGAATCAAGGCATGTATAAGTCTTAAAGATCTATATACTAAAGAACTATATTAAGCTCTATATACTAAAGAAGTCGATTGGATTCCGAATCAAGGCCTGTATAAGTCTTAAAGATCTATATACTAAAGAAGTCGATTGGATTCCGAATCAAGGCATGTATGAGTCTTAAAGATCTATATACTAAAGAAGTCGAATGGATTCCGAATCAAGGCATGTATAAGTCTTAAAGATCTATATACTAAAGAACTATATTAAGATCTATATACTAAAGAACTATATTAAGATCTATATACTAAAGAAGTCGATTGGATTCCGAATCAAGGCATGTATAAGTCTTAAAGATCTATATACTAAAGAACTATATTAAGATCTATATACTAAAGAAGTCGATTGGATTCCGAATCAAGGCATGTATAAGTCTTAAAGATCTATATACTAAAGAACTATATTAAGATCTATATACTAAAGAAGTCGATTGGATTCCGAATCAAGGCATGTATAAGTCTTAAAGATCTATATACTAAAGAACTATATTAAGATCTATATACTAAAGAACTATATTAAGATCTATATACTAAAGAAGTCGATTGGATTCCGAATCAAGGCATGTATAAGTCTTAAAGATCTATATACTAAAGAACTATATTAAGATCTATATACTAAAGAAGTCGATTGGATTCCGAATCAAGGCATGTATAAGTCTTAAAGATCTATATACTAAAGAACTATATTAAGATCTATATACTAAAGAACTATATTAAGATCTATATACTAAAGAAGTCGATTGGATTCCGAATCAAGGCATGTATAAGTCTTAAAGATCTATATACTAAAGAACTATATTAAGATCTATATACTAAAGAACTATATTAAGATCTATATACTAAAGAAGTCGATTGGATTCCGAATCAAGGCATGTATAAGTCTTAAAGATCTATATACTAAAGAAGTCGATTGGATTCCGAATCAAGGCATGTATGAGTCTTAAAAATCTATATACTAAAGAAGTCGAATGGATTCCGAATCAAGGCATGTATAAGTCTTAAAGATCTATATACTAAAGAACTATATTAAGATCTATATACTAATGAAGTCGATTGGATTCCGAATCAAGGCATGTATAAGTCTTAAAGATCTATATACTAAAGAACTATATTAAGATCTATATACTAAAGAAGTCGATTGGATTCCGAATCAAGGCATGTATAAGTCTTAAAGATCTATATACTAAAGAACTATATTAAGATCTATATACTAAAGAAGTCGAATGGATTCCGAATCAAGGCATGTATGAATCTTAAAGATCTATATACTAAAGAACTATATTAAGATCTATATACTAAAGAAGTCGATTGGATTCCGAATCAAGGCATGTATAAGTCTTAAAGATCTATATACTAAAGAACTATATTAAGATCTATATACTAAAGAACTATATTAAGATCTATATACTAAAGAAGTCGATTGGATTCCGAATCAAGGCATGTATAAGTCTTAAAGATCTATATACTAAAGAAGTCGATTGGATTCCGAATCAAGGCATGTATGAGTCTTAAAAATCTATATACTAAAGAAGTCGAATGGATTCCGAATCAAGGCATGTATAAGTCTTAAAGATCTATATACTAAAGAACTATATTAAGATCTATATACTAATGAAGTCGATTGGATTCCGAATCAAGGCATGTATAAGTCTTAAAGATCTATATACTAAAGAACTATATTAAGATCTATATACTAAAGAAGTCGATTGGATTCCGAATCAAGGCATGTATAAGTCTTAAAGATCTATATACTAAAGAACTATATTAAGATCTATATACTAAAGAAGTCGAATGGATTCCGAATCAAGGCATGTATGAATCTTAAAGATCTATATACTAAAGAACTATATTAAGATCTATATACTAAAGAAGTCGATTGGATTCCGAATCAAGGCATGTATAAGTCTTAAAGATCTATATACTAAAGAACTATATTAAGATCTATATACTAAAGAAGTCGAATGGATTCCGAATCAAGGCATGTATGAATCTTAAAGATCTATATACTAAAGAAGTCGAATGGATTCCAAATCAAGGCATGTATGAGTCTTAAAGATCTATATACTAAAGAACTCGAATGGATTCCGAATCAAGGCATGTATGAGTCTTAAAGATCTATATACTAAAGAAGTCGAATGGATTCCGAATCAAGGCATGTATGAGTCTTAAAGATCTATATACTAAAGAACTCGAATGGATTCCGAATCAAGGCATGTATGAGTCTTAAAGATCTATATACTAAAGAAGTCGAATGGATTCCGAATCAAGGCATGGATGAGATTCTGGTCACCACGAAGGAATGTGAGCTTTATAGGGAAATAACATTGTCGAGTTTAAAAACTCTAGAGATGATCCCATTCTTGTAAGCTGTTTTACTTTAACACAAATACTGCTCAATTGTATTATAAAGCTTGCATTAGGACTTTAGGTTGATTCAAATTATTTTTGTTTTATAGTTTAGAAAATGGGATTCAGCACAGTACTAGGTCTGCTTAAAAATAATTTGAGTAAAACGAAATGATACGTTCAGAAGAATGAAAAAAGTCCAAAATTTCCACAGGTCTTTTATTTTTTTGCAGAACGTTTACAGGGGCTAAGCTAAGGTTTTATAGTCTATTCTAGGAGCAAGGCTCGGCTGAATAAGAACCTTTCCATAGGTATTGAAAATGGGGTTCAGTCCTTGAAAACGTTCATCAAAAAATAAAATACCTGTGGAACTTTTGGACTTTTTTCATTCTTCTGAACATCAATTTCCACCAGTCAGCAATTCCTACAAAAAATAATAAGTTTGTTAATCAGCACAAGCCGGTCACTGAAACAGTTTTTCTTCGGCGAAACGAATTGTAGCAGTTAAGATTTTACTGTTATAGATACAGTTGTTTTGACGTGGTAATCGAATAAAATCTCTTTCCATGGGATATCTTTAATCGTATTCAAGAAACCTACATCTTTATAAGTCGGAAACAATCAAGGCTGTGGGTCAATCAATTTGGTGACTTTTTTTTACATAATGCATGAGTCTTAAGATATTATCATAGTAAACTTGACTCATGTTGCCTATTTTCTAACTTACCAACTTATTCCCTGTGACTGTCGATCAGAAATTTGTTCTCACTTTACGTACAACAAATAGAAAAAATGTCCGATTCGCAGGAACTGCATCATCTTAGCGCGGTTCCGTTCTTATCCGAAGTGCGATTAGTTTTATTTATTTATTTATTTATTTTATGTTTTTTTTTTTTTACGG
>OX328128.1:41122354-41202354 GCA_946811695.1 Gonocerus acuteangulatus | reverse complement strand
CGAAAGAAGAAAAGTTGATGCCGTTACCGTTTTAACAGATACATTAGCACACGCAGGAATAAATATTTATGTGGTGTTCGCCAAAAAAAAGGTACGTATTGTGACAAGTATGAGGTGTGATTTAACCTTAGTACACCATAGGACACTCAAAAGCATGCTCTTTCACGTCAACTTCATCAAACTTACGAAAAAAAATGTTATACGTCTTTCTTTGGTAATAGTATGTTCACAACCATTCGCTGAAAAAAGGTACATAGTGAGTCATTTCAAAAATATACTTCAATTCACAACAGGAAACATTTTTTTGTTATTTTTTTTTTTGTTATTAGTTTCACCTACTTTACATTCATGAGCGGCTTAAGAGTGTCTGAATTCAAAATCAGGCGAGTACATAGTAGTAATACACTGTGAAACTTTAAAAGCGTTTTTCTCGAAAGCTTGTTTTCGTACACTATGTACCTTTTTTCGGTGAACACCACATATTTACGGACACACGGATACAATTTCTAACTAGGATCATTTTATATTCGATTACAATTTTCAAGCACGTTTTCAATAGATTCTTCCGAGTGTTCTAAAAAAAGCTAAAAATAAATAGCTTAAGAACATCTAAAATATACTCTCAATATTTTCTTCTGTAGAGCGTTTGAATTGAAACCAAAGGCCGCCTAGCGATGGCTTTATTAAACCTTGAAGAAGTCGGAAAGCAGGTGTTACCACGCCTCTTTCTTCTAATGGTCAGAGTCTGACCCATTTCTTCTGGTCATGGGGGTCTTTGTGTATGCACGGCTTGTACATCTAGAGACTCCTATGGTGCCCGTGAATCTCCGGTACTGTCATCATAAAATAATGGCGAGATCGGGTGTGATTTTTTATTCTCTGGGTTTCTCCTTAATTCGTATAAATAAAACCAGCTTTGGTGTGCGAACGGTTTGCAACAGTCCAATAATCAAGGACCATAGATTATCTGGCTGGTAGTTATTAATTGCACATGTATATGTATGTTTGTAGTCATAATGTTGCATTACATATATTGTTCTTCGAATGGAAAGTTAACCAAAGAAATAAGTCACCAACCTATACATAAGTAATTCATCGGTGAGGCATATTGCAGAGAATGATAACGAATATTTTAGACGATTCGATTTCCAATAATGCTGGTGACTTTTCTTTCGAAATAAGCGAAAAAATTTATGTAATATATAAAGTGATGCTAAAATTAAAATAAATAAATTAATAAAACATATCATACAAATAAAACACATTTTTACAATTTTTTTTTTATTAATTTATTTATGAGCACCTGCAAATATGGCGATTTGCTGAGCACTATTGTAGGGGGCGGAGCACAATAGTGCCAAGCAACATTTTTAACAAAACTTAACTCTAGCTGCTATATGGTGGCTATTATGTGAGACTATCAGTCTATGATGCAAATGCTACTAAAAGATGACTACAAGCTCTGTATGCTACATAATATTGTTGTCCCTAACCATTTCAACTGATAGACCCACATAATAACCAACATACAGCAGCTAGAGTTAAGTATTATTGAAAATGTTGCTGGGCACTATTTTGTCCCGGCCCCTAAAATTGTGCTGAGCGAATCGCCACACTTGTAGGTGCTCAAAATACAATTAAACAGATACATTTCCAGTTGTAATTTTAACAAATACCTTGGAACAAGCCAGCCCATGTAGTAACAAATAAGGCTGAAATTTCTTCATGAAAGAAGGAGTAAAATAAAAAGTTGTTCAGCAAATACCGTGAATAAGGAATATAAAATATTTGATAATGAACATAATTACTAGACAACGTAAGAATCGGGATAACGAGAAATATTAAGAGAAATATTTATTTATATATATATATATATATATATATATATATATATATATATATTTTAATAAAATAAAAAGTAAATAAATGAGTAGACAGAAAAAAAAATACGAGAATACATTTTTTTTAAAGAGTCAGAGGCCAGATTATAAGTAGCCTGTGGAGCGTTCGGGTAAAACATATTTCTATTTGCGATACATAATTAATACAAACGTATATACATATTCTTAAGCATATACATATACAGTTAACCTTTAAAATGATTAAAAACCTAATAAAATAAAAAATATTATTTATTTATGAATATCCACTACCAAGGCGATTCGGTATTTACATTTTTTATGTATACATCCAATTATAAATATTGTTATGCATCCACGAATACATAATCCAATTAAATATGAGCACCTAATTACATATGCACATCCAATTATACAAATAGTTTACATTCGCTAATAATGATACACAATGTTACATATACAGCCAATTATAAGTTAAAAATAGAAGAATCGCCAAGAATATAAAAACATAAAACACACTTCATTTTTATATTCTATAACATTGAATACAAAAGGGTAATTACATAATGATTTATTTTATTTTTGCACAGCCACTTTTGCTACTTGCTCTAGTTAGTAGTTTTTATAAACGTTAGCCGTTTTTATAAAATAAAAAATAGCGTCGGACTATTAGCCTTTAGCACCGGACTATTTATAGGTTGCCAACCTTCCATCCATGGTGGAGGAAGAATTTTGTTTTAGATAACCCATGGAAGAAAAAACTCAAACTGCTGATGGATTCGAACCTATATCTCCTAAGGTTACGCCATTCACCTCACCACGTGGAGACTGTGGGCACAAGGGTATAAATTGTGTCTGAAATTTGGAAATGAAACTTTTGGAGTTTTATTTAAAGAAGAATATATCATTCAGTACCATTTACAATCATTCTTGTGTAAAATATAAACTTGAATTTTTGGCAATATTAATTTTGAACTATCGTGAAACCAGAAAATATATTTTACTTTTTCAACAGAACTGGAATATGGTCTCAAACACAAAACTGTTTGTCATGAAAATTATTGCGTGAAGAAGAAAATACTTGCCGATCTTGAATTTCGGGTAGCAGACGGCGGAAGTCGCTGATTCATGAATTCTTCTTATCTTTTTTCGGGGCTTACTCCGAAACCAAATCATTAATTTGGCCGTACCAGCCGTTATTCGTACTTCCTTGAAACGAAACTCGTTAGACAAGATTCCCCACCAATGAGAACATGTGTTGTAAAAAAAATCCAAATATTGGCAGCCTATGTATTGTAAATGTATTGCGTGTTTAGAATAACTTTAGGATACAATTTACTGTTTAAACGTACTGATCTTCCCAATGTATGTGTGTTATTACTCGAATTTAGCTTAGATCCTATCAAAACTTCTTTAGTATTTTATTATTAACCATTTCCGTTATTGATTTGATGTCTTGCGCAAGCATGTTGATTACATATTTTTTATGGATCCATACAAACTCATACCTAATAGTTGCCCTTGCAGAACACCACGCTTTTCTTGTTTCGGAAGTGCACACAAGTACTCTCTCTCCCCGGGCTTTAGGTCAGTACCACTAGCTTTCCAACCTGCAGCTCTGCTTCCCCGTGGTGGGGATCTCCTCCCCCCTTGCTACCTATCGTCCTCCAGCATCCAGTCTCTCTTGTCCGCTTGTCAAGGTCGTATTGCTTCTTCGGGCTCTTCTTGGAACCGCGTTCTTTTCGCTACCATTCGCTCAATAGGGGATATGCAATTTTTTTAAAGGTATATTCCCTTATTTATTTATTCTATTTATGTAATTATTTCATACATTTTTTTTTTTTGTAATTGTTTATACAGGCATTTAAGATGGCTCAAATGCGTTTTGTTGACGTTGATGTGAGTGAAAAATTCCAGGGAAAAAGACTGTACAGCTTGGTCTTGTTCTTTAGAATAAGCCCCCGTTTGTATTTTAGTCATGTGTAGGGCGCGAACAAAAGTGGAGTTTGTAGCTGACCTCTATGTTTATCTTGAAAATATTGAAGAGCGTTTAAGAACAAAGCAAATGATTCAAAGAAGTAATTTTGTTACGATACTGAAGATGTTATGAAATAAATGGTGCAGGATATCAACGTACTTTTTCACCAAATATTTCTAAAAAAAGAATATGATCAATCCCGTAGATAATGTTTTGATATTAAAATTAAATGTAATTGGTTATGATGGTCTAATTGGGATAATTTCGATATGAAAGGTGCCTATGGCATGCTTTGAAGAGTTCCTATATGATTTACTCTGTGTTTACATAGTTTTTTATACTGACCAATTACAAACATTTTTTAAAAAATATTTTGGATATTTAGTCTCAACTGAAAATGATTAATTTGATTGGCGCAATGACTCTTAAAATACGTTATCACGTCAAGCACAATTATAGCCTTGAAGTCAATTACTCTGAGTTATACAGGAAAATTATTATTTCTGGGAGATCGACCATACTTTTTTTGATGATAAAAATACGATGAAATAATGTATCATTTATTCTTAGACATCCTCAGCAAAATCATAACACACTATAGTTTTAATTAAAATAATTAGTTTTAGAGCCTCCCAACTCGGTTGATACCAAATAATTATAGTGCCGTTTGTACCATGTGTTTTTCCTTTTTACACCCCTTAATATGACGTCAGTAATCATATGACGGGGGTTACTTCTTATCTCACGCTCAAGAATGTATATAACTTGGATGACATTAAGAATAGTCATCATTTGAAATCTGAAGTCAAGCCCTTCAACTTTTACGCCGGGCAATTTTCTTTGAGATCAAAAGTTTGGACACTGAATCCGTCATTAATAAAACATACTGGAAGTTATTCTTTATGGCAAATACAATAAATAAATGAGAGAATGAACGTTTTAATAAATATTTACTTATTTTTTTTTTTAAATCTTTAATTGACCTTTCCCTCCAAATTTAACAAATTATTGAAATAGGTGGAAGACCAATAATTTCAATATACACTTCACATTATTTATTTCACTTGAAGTTTTTGACCTTTAATATCACTGAATTTTGGCGGAAGATAAATAATATAAAACCCAATTATTTAGGCTCCAAAACCACTGTTTTCATTGACATGTTTCACTTCTTCTGTTGTCCCTTCCGGAGCTTACAAATAAAATTACACCTAATCCTTAAAAATTATTATAAAGAGCCAACGGGACAAAACCTTCAACCATCCCCGGCCAGTAAGATATTTTAGTATTGACTCAAACCGGGGATGGTGGAAGATTGCGGTTGTTTATAACTATTCTTAAAGGTGTAAGCAGATGTAATTTCAGTTCCACGCTCCTGAAGTGGCCTCTGAAGTGAAAAAAAAAACCTGAAATAATTGTGTTTTATTATTGACTTTCTGCCAAATTTAAGAGATTATAATTAGGCTTGATTAATTGTGTGATATGTAATCTTGAACCATTTTTGTTGTAAAAATGATTAAGTACAAGCGATATAAAACCTTTGAAAAACCCAAGGAAGTCTTAATACGTGTCAGGACAAATAAAAAAAAAAAAAGCAATTGGCTAGCGATTGCGGCAATTTTACGTGGCCGAATGTGGACTTTGACCAGCTCATTTGTCGCAGAATTTAATGTTGTTTAATAATAATGTGATAGAAGGTACTTCATCTGACGGTGAGCCTCAACCTGCGCCCCCAAAAGGAATAAAAACGTAATATAATTCCATTAGCTTAACACAATTTCACTCAATAAATGTCGTGTGAGTGAATTCATGTTTTTAATTTACTATTTACTTCAAATGCAGTTATTCTCAATACAATATGCTTCTAATTTTGTAGCTTCACTGAAGAAATATAGAAGTAATGTGATAAAAATTTCTCGGACACAGGTATCAGTCTAAATTTTTTAGGGTTCACCCAACCCCCTTTCCCCTCAACATACCGCATACCCTATTATTTGATACATTTAGAATGGAATCAGAATTAAATTATGGCTAATAGGAACCAAAATTTTGCGAAATGCGATCAAAAGAAAATTTCACTAATTCTAATTTTGGCTCAATAGTGACAACAAAATTTTAATATTGCTTAAATGTATACGTTTTTTTGCTTTTTGGAGTCAGTTATTGACGCTCTTTTAGGGAGGGGGGTGTATCAAAAGATTTGATGAATCCAAGCTGCAACTCGTTATAAGTAGGCTCACCACAGTTTTTGCAAAATTGGAAAAAAAGTGTTGTTTTTTGGCTAGCGATTGCACAAAATCAACGGGTTTTAAATTAATGAAGAAAAACTGAAAAAAGTGCCAAAAGTTCTCCCCCCCCCGGCTTCTTGTGGGGGAATTAATGTTAGCTCAACCCCTTTTGAAGCCTCTATATACTGGACTATATGACCAGTATCTGCTGATTAGAACACTGTTGTTAGACGAAATTCTTGCGAAGAAATTCGTTTCGCACTTTTGGGCTTCTTTCAATAAATCTCGGCATAGCGAATTGAAACATGCTGTATGGCGAAATGATATATATATATATATATATATATATATATATATATATATATATATATATATATATATGATAAACGCGACATGATTTAAAGAAACCCGTTCCTAAAAAATAGTCCCACTTCCATAAGCCGCCATGCACAATATGGTTAAATAAATTTATGCAGGTATGTTATTCGGATACATTAATCTCAAAATATAATTCGACTATCGTGTTAAACTATTTAAATCAGCAGTGTCCTCGTTCAGGATCCTAAAGAACTAGTCCTGTTTTCTATATCAGAGACGTTTAATCTCTGCTTTATAATCCATAAAACCAAGTTGATATTCATACAAAAATAGGATGGCTAAGTGCAGATAGATGTTAATTGTAAATTATTATTTTATCATTAAAGAATTATTATTATTATTTATTTTATTTTAATTTTAACGTCCCTCTACAACGTATTTTTTTGGGGGATATTTTCTTTTCTTTTTTAAATTTTGTTTAGTCAATTTAAAAATAATACTATTTAAATATTTTATATTTGTTTTTTTATTAACACCATACTTATTTCTAAGTGTTATTTACATAACACTTAATAATTAATAATTAATTATGGCCAACGGCCATAGCCACGTTGAATACACCGGTTCCCGTAGATCACCGAAGTTAAGCAACGTCGGGCGTGGTCAGTACCTGAATGGGTGACCGACCACGTGCTGTTGGCATTATAAAAGGGTGGCAACCTGTAGATAGCCCGGCGCTAATAGCCAAATAGTTGATGCGCCGTTAAAAACGGGGGAAAAACACTTAATAAAAACAGACAACAAATATTTAAGTAGTATATTTTTTAATTTATTAAACAAAATTTAATTAATTTGTATACAGTTACAAAATCTAAAAAAAAGAAATAAATAAAATTAAAAAAAAATAAATATCAAAATGGACTAATCTTTTTCTGGATGATCGATTTTTGTTTTTTTGGAATCTATCGATTTTACACAGCTATACGTAATAGTAAGCTCACTTTGGACTTTGCCATTGTACGGGAAGGTTCGCCTTAATACAATTAGGCTATATTTCTAGTTTAGTGAGTTTTTTAGCTCTTAAAGAAGACCTTAAGCACACGTAGAGCTCAAATAAAATAAATTGAATTGACTTTGTTAATTCTCTTTTATTGGCCTTCCACCTAAAAAAATATTGATATAATAATGTCATTATAAAAAAAATTGAAAATAATAAAACTGAAAATTACTCACTCATTGTATCAAAATATAATGGAGCACTAATATGATATTAAATTAATACATTATTTCTGACAAATAATAATTCTAAATTTTAAAATATTTAAGAAAAATTTATAAATTCTATGTTGTCTAAACGTATAATATGTGTAAAATAAGAGAATTTCGATTAAAATAGAAACTTTTAATAGTTTTCTTTAAAAAAGTTTTCAATTTTTGTTTAAAACTTTATACACTTTATTTGCTGGATGACGTACCACTACATATGAAATTAGTGAGATTTAAGGCGTTGAAATTACGCCAATTGACAGAATAGCTAGTGTAACTGACAATAACTCAATAATGCTTTCAACTAGACTTCCGCTAACCCGAAGCATTGGGATAAATGTAACACATATTAGTAATAATGTGTAGTTTTATTCAATTTATGACCTAATCCCTATATCTACACCTTCTTAAGTAAAGTATAATTACGAACAAAATAGTTAATCCATTCTAAAATAATTACCATCAATAATAAAATACTAAAGATTTAAGTTACATGTTAGTGGATGGTGGTGGTTCTGCATACTTGTACTAGTAAAAAAATCCTATATTATCCACCACAGTAATTCAAGTCTGCGTGTCCACTCCACCCAGTGACTTTCTTACGATATAGCTGTGCCTTTGAAAGCGCCCCTTTTCTGAGAAATATATAAAATAACTTTGGTCGAGACCAAACTTTGGTCGAGACTCTAGCAGTCGAAGCGGCAAGGGGAAAATCAGGCGGCCGGAGCATAGTACCGACCACACTATCTCCTAAGTGTGCCGTAATGGTCTAGAATCAGATACCTCTATAGTATCTGCCCCTCAGGGCCCTCGTGGCCTGTTACGGGACTGATTTTTTTTTTTTTTTTTTTTTGGTCGAGACCAGAAGTTTTTGATCCTGTAATAAGTGTCTAAACTCTAATGATAATTTACCGGCAAAAACGGGCGCATCAAGTTTGAAAACTTCCAAATGGGTTACATAAAGTAGAATAACATGAGATCTTAGACTGTGGAGAAGATGTAAACCTCTGGTTCACCGCGCCCACAAAGATAAAAATAGGATATGGTTTGGGTGAATGTGATATTAGAACTGGGAAATGAGGGTGGGGCAAGACTGGTTAGCCACAATAAAAATGCAATGCAATTTGTAAACAATGTTTTTGTTTGAAGTCGATGAGAATTCTGAAAGCACAAAAACATAAATATATAAAAATCTTATAAGGAATATATATATATGTATATATATATATATGCATATATATATATATATATATATATGTATATATATATATATATATATATATGTATATATATGTATATATATACACATATTAATTTTTGTGAAAGATGACCCGATATATATTTTCCACTTTTTCTTGTTTGTTTTTCTGGCAGGGGGTCGATAAAGCAGTACACTCTTTGTTCACATTAACTGCTTTATTTGTTATGTTTCGCCCGACATGTTTCGTGCCTTTTCGCACCTCTTCAGGGGCTTTCCTTATCAAGAAGTCCTCTCGTCATGTTGTCTAGCTTGAGTCAGGCGTAGTACTACGCCAGACTCAAGCTAGACATGACGAGAGGACTTCTTGATAAGGAAAGCCCCTGAGAGGTGCGAAAAGGCACGAAACATGTCGGGCGAAACATAAAAAATAAAGCAGTTAATGTGAACAAAGAGTGTACTGCTTTATCGACCCCCTGCCAGAAAAACAAACAAGAAAAAGTGGAATATACATATATATATATATATATATATATATATATATATATATATATATATATATATATATATATATATATATATATATATGTATGTATATACTCGTAAACTAAAATATATTCAACTAACTAAAAAAATATAAACAATATAAATAATAAAAAATATATTTAAAAAAATAAACAAATGAAGCTATAAATATCCTTATTTCGAAGGTGACCATTCGAAAGCTTACTAAATTCCCTACAAAAAAGGTTTAGATGTAATTTTCGATGGGGCGATGTCAATCCGAAAAATAAGTGCTTAAAATGTCAAAATTGTTAGTTTTGTTATTTTCAACGGGGTTTTGTCAATGGTTACCTAAAGTTTTAATTGGATATTGTTTTTTTGAATTGCATTTAAAATAAGGTATGAAAATGTGAAAGGTATTGGTAATAGTGTTTCCCATGGTGAACGTTGAGAAGGTGGGGGGAAGGGATTTCCGCTTAGAATACTATCAGTTTCCTGTTGTAGACCCACTGTATGTGAACTAAATATCCTCTTGTCCACACACGTCAGGCCTGGCCCTCACAGTGGGGTTAAATTCTACCATCCATCCATTGGGGTTAAATTCTACCATCCATTGGGGTTAAATTCTACTTCGATGGACTGTACAGATCAACTCTGTCATCAAGGATGTCCCATTCACGGTGAGGAATATCTTAAAGTTTGAACTGCGCAGTCCACATCATGATAGTCCTATCATGAACTCATAGGATTGTAGTACTGCGACTTAGGCAGGTTGCAAATAAAACACAAAATATGTTCAATTATATATTTTTTAGAAAGATTAATTGATTAGAGTAAGATTTGAACCCAGAATCTTTCTTTTTACGTTCGAGTTCGTTACCAATTTAGCTACTGTACTTAATATCACAGCCTGGCAAGATAATTCATCTAATATTTAACAGGAAAGAAATTAATATTTAGACATTTTCTCGTCGTTGTTGTTTTTCTTGTTTTCCTCGCCAACTAGAGGCATTCAAAATTAATCCAGCAATTCCTTAAGTAATCTGAAAACGTGGTATCTATTATGCCTAGTTTATATGAGCCTAGTCATTGGTGCTTGACCCTGTCACGAAGCTGGCTTTGTGAAATGTACTTGTTCACATATTGGTGGACATTGCATTCAGTACGTTCCTTCCGCAGCTGACACATTTATTAAGCTGGTTTAGTCACAAGTTTATGCGCAAAGAACAAGCGCGTTCAGTACGGCCCATCCAGAAAATAACTTGTCACTAAACACTGATTGGTCGGTTTAAACGATGTGACAAGGGACAACTGCATAGTAGAATAGTTGTGGGGGATCAGACAAAAAAAAAAAACAAAAAACTATAAGAAAATAAATACAATAGTTGATGCAATATTTTAACTTAGAAAAAACTAACGAAATGATCCATATGGAGTAATCTTCCACAGCACGTTTCCGATTCGACGCGGTGCTTATGACGCCTGAATCCAATTTTAAGCGCAACTCATAACATTCTCATTAAGGTTTTACCTCATCTCATTGATCTAAGCCTGGATATAGACAGTATATTTTCTTTCGGTGTTGTCTCATGTAATCCTCCACCTAGTTAATGTTACATAAACCCAACGACGAGAGGATCTTCACCGCAAACAGGTGGTTTTTCTTGCGGTTTAATTGTGTAACTCCTTCGGTGGATTCAGTAAGACAATAGTATCCTTCTTCTGTAGGTAGTGGTTTTTTCTTCTTTTTGTGATTCTTCTCTGCGTTCTGACCTAATGTCCTTTAAGTCACTATCAGGAATTCCAAAGGACCTGGTTTACTTTAGATCTACGACAGGATACGTTGTAGCATTACGAGTTAATTGGATATTTACAACTGGCAGTTTTTCCTTGCTCGCTGACGATTTGGGTTTGATAAGAATAATGCAATTTGTCCAAATGTACTGGGATACATAAAAAGCCTGAACTGCATCATCCTAGCGCATTTCTATACCATGCTTATCCATGGTGGAATTTGAAAATATCGGAAAAGATACTTCTGAAAATTCAAACACCCTCTTAAATTTCTTACGACCTCTCTATCGAAATGAACGGCTGAACGCGGGATACTTGACACTAGATATTGATGCTGCACGAGCTCCAGATCTGGTTTTATTACTAAATCAATTAATACAATTCTTAATAACTTTACTTTAGTAAGAGTAATAATCCCTCAATGATTAGAGGCTTAGGCCTCATGTACGATACCTGCAATGAGCGATGAGCGACAGAACGACCGAGCGTTTAGGAGAAGAGGGGCACGGGCTACTATACAGAGCGGCTGGGCGGTAATTTCCTTTAGTCTCCGTCATCGCATAGTCCAATTAAATTTTGATTAAAGAATTTATATTTTAAATGTTTAGTTAATAAAAATATCTTACCTTGCATGTTTAATTCGTTTTCAATCTCTTCTCATAGTTTCTAGGTTATGATTGTATTTTTAAAATCACCGGGTCTGTCATTCCATACTTTGTACTTCCGAAATTAAAAGCTCACATTCACTATCATCGAATTTACTCTTCTGTCAGTATTCATATTTTAAAATTATTTATAAGAAAGGTAGCTAGAAGGTTATAAGCATTGGAAGGTTATAAATATTGGAAGGCTATAAACATTGGATAGTTATAAGAATCTTTCCTTGTAATTTAATAAACAAGGGAAACAAAAACCCTAAATGTGAATTGACGAAGTTGTTCTAAATTTTATTAGGTTTCAATAAAAAAATGCCTTGAAATCGGCTAAGATTTAGAGGCTGTAGCCTTTTTTGTAGCACGCAAAATATAATGTCTGGGGTGAGCGACGAGAAAAATTCTTATGTCTGGACTAAGCGATGAGCGACAGGCTGAAACCTGCAAGCCATGTCTCACGCCTATTGTAGCCAGTCCTCCCTCAATCCTACTGCACATAACATTAATGTGAGTGACGTTGCTCTGAAGCTTTTCGCTTATCGCTCATCGCTCTTCGCTCATATCATACCCGAGGCCTTACCCTACAAGGTGTACAAGTCCGGAAGACGACAACGGTCAAGGCCTCCATAAGACCCGGGAAACAGTAGCCGAACAGGGAAAGTGCGATGATTCCGTTCCGGGTTTACTTTCCAATACTTTCCCGGAGGTACGTGTGTGGTGGAGGATGGGTCAGCGGTTCGTACCGGGCTTTTCATACTGACAGCATCCTGCGGAGGGCTTTTCCAAGAGGCAGGCTTCAAGGAGACCATGCTGGAGTGTCCGGACAAGGTTTTTTTTTAGCTAGTGTTGAAAAAAAAATACTCTTAGAAGTCTCACTCAATTCTCTATTCTGGCAATTCTGAAGAGGAGAATTGTGTTGTATTTATCTTTAAACTCTCGTTGGATAAAAGTGTTAACAGAAATTGAATGATAGAATTTTGACATTCAAGTTAGGCTTTGAAGAATTCAGGGCAAACTAGTTAGTAATAAAATTTTAATTCAAAGCAAAATATTTTGGCTAAGTTTGGTAAAAATCCGTCAAATGGTGTGAATTTGTATAAGGAGCGTAGGAGTCAAACAGCTGATTTTTATATACATACATATATATATATATATATATATATATATATATATATATATATATATATATATATATATATACATATACATATATATACAGGGTGTCCCTTGGCAAGTCCTTTGGCATATTAATCATTTTTGCGTCGTTTCAAAGAAAAACGCAAAGAACTCAAACACAATTGTGAATACGCATTCTTTCATAATACCTATATAAAAATCATTAAAAGTCTCAATTTTTTTTTACCCCTTAACGCAGAGTCTTTCCACGCATTCCTCAAAAATAAACTCTCGATGTTCTTGGGGTGTCCTTCTGGCACAAAGATTCCAAATCGACAGGAAAATAAGACATATACCAACTTTTAATGAGTTTTTTTATCTATCTATCTAGGCATTAAGACAGAATGCCTATTCTCATTTGTGTTTTGAGTTTTTGTGCGTTTTTCTCGGAAACGAAGCAAAAACCAGAAATATGCCAAAGGACTTTTTTTCTTTCCTTTTTCATCCTGCATTGATTCCTGAAGTTCGGCCGTTTATTTTGGGGACACCCTATATATATGTGTAAATAGATAAATTATATTATCAAGGTAGACGTAATAAGTACGTTCCTAAGGGTTGATAAAAAATTGTTTATGATTGGGAGATAATTATAGATTTCGAATTGACCACATCCTTACTGACACCAATTTCAAATATATGTAACAAAATATACGAAAAGTATATGCTCATGTCTTTCCGACGTTTTTGAAAACATTAAACTAAAATGTATAGGTTGTTTTGTTTTTTCAAGTTTTTCCGAAAACTATGAAAGAAATCGAGATTTCAATAGGTACTTTGAAATACTTATGAAAAATAGAAAAATAACAGAAGTTGGTTATTGGTCAATATCCAAGACATAGTTTTTGATTATGACTACCAATAAACCGAATCCTGCATTGATTCGGGAAAAAAAAAATTCCTTCAGGAAAAAAAAAAAAGAAAAAAAAAATGACATTACTCAGAAAAATAGATATATAAATATAAAAAAGATATATATATATGCATTAAAAAAAAAAGGATATATACAACATTACTCAGAAAAAATAGATATATATACATATAAAAAAGATATACATATATATATGTATATGCATTAAAAAAAAAAAATTATATACAAGTCTCTTAACTGTATTAATAGTGCTATACTGTATGTTAGTATTAGTTTTAGTGCAAATAGTTCTATTAGTATCTAAGTAACAAGTTATTCGTAAGCAATGACATAGGTTAAAAAAAAAAAAAAGAGTAGAGGTCATAAAAATTACAGTTGATTGTCATGCACTGTCCTAAACACAAAATTACAATCCCTCTCACGACATATACACGACTCTCTAGCACTACACTTCAGGGCGGTGAGGACCTAGATGTTTTCTGCCCTTAAACACCCAATCCATCCATCCATCCAATAAACCGAGACGATGAATTAAGAATCCTTAATTAATTAGGCCCCTTAAAATAAATTAGCCGATCGCCGAAACAATTAATAATATACTCTGAAGAGATAAAAAAGCATATTGATTGTAGGTCATGCCAAAAAAAAGTGTCTAGTATTAGAACGAAGGCCTACAAGTTAATATAAGAAATAAAATAATATTTTTATGTAAAGAAATAAATAATGAACAGTTATTTCTAAACTGAAGCATAACCTTCTTTTTTCTAGTAGAAAACCTAGGCTAGTAAGGACATAAAATCTAACATACAATGTTCGGTGCTTTAAAAAAATATTTAAACGAGCATAATATAGATGTTGATGCTTCCAACATTATGACGGAGAAATCTTGTCGGAATAGTTACTGGTTCCGTTATCATTTCTTTAATCCCGTCATTGTCGGCATGCATTCAGCTCAGTCCAGGAACGGGGCTTTGTCCTGGAGTAGAATGTAGAAACCAGAGAACAGGGCTCGTATCTAAGAGGAACTGCGTCATCTTAGCGTATTTTCGTATAATGCATATTTTTAGTGTCATTTGGGAAGCTTGGAATAAAAAATTTTAATTGTTTGAACTTCCTGCGTATCGAAACTTATTCCGGTAAACTCACTGTACTGTTAACATATTAAAATTTATACAAGAAAACTGAAATTTTTCACGCTAGTATCGTCCCAAACTAAAAGTAAGCCGACACAAAACAATCACATAAAAAATCCTCTGTATAATTTTTATAGGATGGCTATATAGTTAAAATCAATTGCTAATAGAATACAAGGGGGGAAAAAGTGATAAACAACAGCAATGGAACAAATTAACACCTTTGAATGTTTTCTTCAGCTCAAGTCTTCTTATGTAAATTTAATGGCAAATGTTGTTAGTAGGAAATGTATTCAGCATTCGGATGGTCACTTTCCAGTTATCAGGATTTCTCAATCGGCTACAAAAGCTATAACAATATATATGAAAAGCTAAGAACTGTGCTCATTAAAAGGACAATTTGTTTCGGGTGTTTCAAAATGAATATCGGCGATTTATCTTTTTATTATATTCATTAAATTTAACTTAAAGTTATAAATGATTAAATAAATATTCTAAATATTCACTTATAAACAAAACGTAAAATAAAAGAGTATCAGTTTTGTTTCTTGGCACCCGTGAACCTGTGCAGGTAATCTTTCCTGCATCATTGGAGCCAAAATATAGCACTCTCTTCAATTTTCTGTACTCTCTCCAAATATTGATAAGTAATTTCATGATCTGAAATACTTTTCCATGCCTATATAATTAAAAAAGGAGTGAATAGATAAAGCAATCTGGTGTGAGCTGCACATGAAAATGAAAAGATATTTGTAATTAGGTATCAGGTCAGCTCATAAGTAATGACGGGTTTCAATATTCTTGTTTTGGTTGGTGAAATCGTTTATTCAATGATGAAATTCCATTTGAAATTGATCTCCCAAGACACCACTTACGCCATGTTATGCTTTTAGAATTCGATAAAGGAGAAAATTCTGTTTCATCTTATCGAAAACTTGTAGAAATATATGGCAACAATTTCATTGGCGAGCGACAAGTGGAGCGGTGGTTTGAACGATTTCGAGCGGGAAACCGCGAGCTTGAAGACGAGTCTCTTACAGGCCGACCAACAAAGTTGGGCTACGAACTTCTGCAGCCTACCGTAGAAGAAAATCCTATTGTAACAGTCGAAGAGCTAGCAGAAAAACTTGGATCGACAAATTCTACAGCCCACCGTCATAATCCTACATTACTTATGGGATGATCTCATATTATTTTTGCGACTATCTTACGTATTTTACTCATTTCGGAAACTGCAGCAGGATCTCCATCGTTGCGAGAAACTAAAATAGATAATTCATCATTTTTTTTTTCAATCCAAATACTTCTTGATCCACTCCATGTTCTCTATGAAGATATAAAGGAAGTGAAAGCTACATGAGCACTTCCTCATCCTAGTCTTGAATCAATCTTTCCTAAGTCGGCTGTCCGGATCCTCCGTTTGACGTGTCCTTGTTTCGCACATCAGTGACGGCACTAAATGCTACCCGTTATCGCTCTTAGTATGGTCCATTACCGGATTCATCTCCATGCCATCAGTGCCACCATTTGAAGATCTATTTATTTTCTATGTAAACAATCCATAGGAAATTAATCTTATCTAATGAGAGGAAAATGACTAATGCTATTGTAAATGTATAGAACCACGCCCTGCATAAGGCGCTAAAACTGTGTATATTTTTCAGGAGAGCGACCAATTTAATAAACTATAATTTATTTTATTATATAATAAAAAATTCCGGGGTATGGAATACTAACAATTTAGAACTTGGAATTGTTTTAGGCAACTAAAACTCTATTATACCCAAAATAAAATATTTTTTAAAAACTAAGTGGTCTTATTTAATTTATTTTTAAGGGGTTTATGACACATTTTTACCGATCAAATCAAAATTTGGGGGGGGGGCTGCAGCCTAATATATGCCCATGCATGATGCTAGAAGAAAGTTGTTCACAAGAAAAGAAGGATACCCGCATTTCATGTTCAACTGGGACAATAAATGTCTTTTCTGATATTCATTCTCGTATATATCAAAAAAGATTTACGCGAAACTGTTAGTACTGGAACATTAATCATCCAGTCGTCTCGTGTACACAAAATCATTCTCTGAGAAAATAGAAAATCTTTCTTTATTGCATTTTAGACCTCTGGATTTAGCTTTTAGCTCTGTTAACTCCTGTAGAACAAAGAGATGTCTGTGCATTATAAATCCTAGTATTCCGTTCGAGGATGAGCACGTAGGTCCGTATAAGTCGTATAAGGGAGGAAGAGAATAAACAAGGTTTTATGGGGAAAAACGCTGCAGTTGTGAAAATAGTGAGCCCTAGAAATAATATTTTCCTAAGAAATAAACGTAATATTATCCTTGCCGCACCAACTATATATATATATATATATATATATATATATATATATATATATATATATATATACAGAGTGATTCAGGTCTAAGTAGCCAAACTCTAGGAGGTGATTGTAGACATAATTTCCAACAAAAAAGTTTATTTCAAGTATACTCCGATTCCGAAAGGAAAAGGAGCTATGCCCAATTTTCTGTTTTTTTTTTTTTAACGTAGTCATGATTTTTAATGAATAAGAAAGGTTTTCTCAAAAGCTATTCCAAATAATTAAATTCTAATTATGCCATCATAAAATAGACAAAATTTCCTTTAAAAATACATTAATTTAAATCACTAAAACTATTATTAAAAGATACTTTCTGGACGTCCAATAACGCACTTCTGTTTTTATCAATGAATCAGAGTATTTTCGCGATTTTTTTCCTCATCCCTCTAAAGGACTAAAGATTCAATACTTACACGAAAACGTCTACATTTAGCAAGCATTAAATCCATGCAAATAAAGTGGCGGTTTATTCGGGGATAAATTGAAAGATTGGCTTCCTTTTGTCAAAAAAATGTGGAATGTAGTTTTGTTACTTTCAAATACCTTGTGTGAAAAAATTAAAAATTATTCATTTTTTAATGTCCAAACTGTGGGTATCCATTGTCCAGTCCAGAAGCAATAAAAAGTAACTGAAAGAAATGATTGGAAAAGTTTTTTATTTAGGAGATCTGTTACATTTTGTGTTTAACAAATTTTCATTGATTTATCTTTTACATGATGTTGTTGGCACTAAAATATTTGCTAATATATTTGAGAATTTGCTAAATTTGCTATTGGACCTTTATGAACTTGGGCAGTGGATCCATACACTGTCTAACAGCACTGCTGCTAAGTACAGGACAGCAATCCATTTGTAACCATGAATCTATGTGCCAGCGGAACGTCTTCCAATGCAATAGGTCGGTCGTATTTAAATCGTGTGGAGGTTTAAAAATATGTTTAATCAATCCTGTCAGGAATCAGGATTGGCTGAAGAAGATATTCGCCCAAAATCCCGAACCACACGTTATCTTGGAACTCCGTGTGAATGTGGCCACAAAATGTTGCGCCCGAACTGAGGATTAACATTTTCCCTCCCTCAATGTTTTGAACAATTTTAATTTCAAATTTTATTTGAAAACATTTCAAATTATGTGCAAATTCTGGATTACAGTATTCAACTACCCTGCAATATTTTTGAATTCTCCGGTCCAAAATTTCTAGTATAAACTGGGTGTCAAATACATCATGTAAAACATAAATCAATGAAAAATTGAAAAACATGAAATGTAATAGATCTCCCAAATGAAAAACTTTTCCAATTGTTTCATTCAGTTATATTTATTGCTTCCGGAATGGACAATGGATATCCACAGTTTGGCCATTAAAAAATGAATAATTTTTAATTTCTTCACACAAGGTATTTGAATGTAACAAAACTACATTCCACATTTTTGTGACAGAAGGGAGCCAATCGTTCAATTTATTCCCTAATAAACCTCCACTTCATTTTCATATATTTAATGCTTGCTAAATGTAGAAGTTTTCCTGTAAGTATTGAATCTGTAGTCCTTTAGAGGGCTGAGGAAAAAATCGCGATAATACTGTGATTCATTGATAAAAACAGAAGTGCGTTATTGGACGTCCAGAAAGTATCTTTTAATAATAGTTTTAGTGAATTAAATTAATGTATTTTTAAAGGAAATTTTGTCTATTTTATGATGGCATAATTAGAATTTGATTATTTGGAATAGTTTTTGAGAAAACCTTTCTTATTCATTAAAAATCATGACTACGTTAAAAAAAACAAAAAAAAACAAAAAAAAAACAGAAAATTGGGCATAGCTCCTTTTCCTTTCGGAATCGGAGTATACTTGAAATGAACTTTTTTGTTGGAAATTATGTCTACAATCACCTCCTAGAGTTTGGCAACTTAGACCTGAATCACTCTGTATATATATATATATATCGTTGGTGCGGCAAGGATAATATTTTGTTTATTTCTTAGGAAAATATTATTTATATTATTTATATATATATATATATATATATATATATATATATATATATATGTATACATGTACTAAAAACGGATTTATACAAATGATTTTTGAATTGTAATGTTTTCTTGATATTTTTTCTTTCAAACGTCGGATGACATTTACTTTACTGTATAACATAAAAAAAAAAAAATAATAATAATAATAATTTAAAAATATAATAATTGTGGTTTTTCGTTTTCCGTAATTTTGTTAATACGTGAATGGTAAAATATTTACTGAGGCGTTGGTTATTTTCCCTAATCCAACAGAAACCAATGTAATTAAGTCTAGTCGTCGGCCCAGGAGTTGGGGCTTGTTCCGGGCAAAATTATTCTTGTGTCCACAGCGATAGAAAATGTCTTTTTGCAACGAAATTCACTTTATATCCCACAAACCTCATGTGGAGAATGTATAATAAAAAAATCGAAATATGAAGTGGGCGTTTACTGTAATACCGCTCCAAAACATGAATGTTCCCTTGAGTAAGTCAGCAATCAAACTTTGTTAACCTCTGGTGTCCATACAGTGTCTGATAGAGACGAAGGAAATTTCAGTGAGGTATGTTGGCAGCAGTGAGTATCTAATCTCTAGATGCTCACTGCTACCAACATACTTCACTGAAATTTCTCTTGTGTTTGTGAGAAACTTCATACACACCAGGGGTTAAGTAATTATTGACCAGAGAAATTTGTTTAAATACTTAAGTATAAGACATTTAAAAATCAAGGTTTTCCATAATTTTTTTCTAGGAGCAGGTCAGCGGAGTGTTTCTAACACCCTGCCTCTAGAATATATTACTCTACTTTTAATTTAAGAAGCTTAAGCGTTGTTCGATTAAAAAAAATAAAATTTGATGATATTATGTAATATTTTCCTTTGCACCCTTCCCTCGAAACTTGAACATTTAAATTATCTCAGATAATAGAATCAACCGACTTAGTTTTCTAGTTTGACGAACTTCAGAAGGAGCTCCAAAGAAGTAAACACTCAATAAATCATTTTTATTGTTACTGCATTCTCGAAAAATAAATCTGTACGACGCACTATATATATTTCAAATTCTCTTACAGGATTAGCAAGGCCTAAATTTGTGCCATTGATCTCATCTCATTCTTTAATCTCAATGTTTTGGATGATCTAAGAGTTTTGCACCTGTTTATTTTTTCCTACAGCTTTCGTCAACTAGAAAAAAAAAAATGATTGAGAAATTGAGCTCGGAAGAAGACAACTTTCCATAAAAAAGTAAATATATGTACAATTTTACTTACTCCATAATTTTAAGAGTAACATATTTCTGTCCTTTGGTCTTGTTTTCTTTTGAAACCATCCCTACTTTAATATTCAAAGATTCTCCCTGTGTTAATCGGGGCTAATGGAAGTAACTGTACATCCCCCGTACCGGAGTTCATAGTAGTTTCTCTCATGATCTAGGAAGGTGTTTATCCTTCTTCAGAGAATCTAGCTGAATAGGTCTCGAGATAATAATACAATTGAGTAGCTGTATTTAGATTCAATATGGTTCTTGAAACATGAGAATCCACTCGTTACGCATCGAAAAAATCTACTCGAGTTTTTGTTTTGTTTTCTTCATTAATTCATGAGAGAAAGGATTTTGGATCATTTTGAGGGATAAGACTACTTGTAGTAAAGGCGATTTTTTTTTTTTGTGTGTATATATTTGCTTTGTTGTTCAATTCAAAGAGTCACTACACTACATTAAATTATACTTATCATCACTCCTACCCTCCGACGCACAGCAGGGCCAAACGACATATTGTGTTTCAAAAAAGGCTACAGCCTCTAAATCTTAACATTTTATAAAAATAAAAGCTAGTAAAATTTAGAACAACTTCGTCTAGTCTGATTTTTTTTTCTGTTTTTTGTTAAATTATGTGTAAAATAAGTTTTAAATTTGAACATAAAATAACATTTTATTTTTCATCTAACATAATATCATCACTGATATCGTTGAAATTAAACATTCAAATCCTGATTAGACTTGGAAAATATTAGACTGACACCTCCATAAAACGTGAACAACAATGAGATTAATTGAAATAATATTTAGTGTAGAATATAATTGTAATAAGTTAAATAAGACGTTAAAATATTATCACTGTTATTAATTTTTATATTATCTATTTTATAAATTATTCTTTAAGTAAATTGTGTGCTTCCACATTTATCGGAGCTGGCATGTGCTTCCAAAAATGGTTATATCTTACCTTAAGGAGTAATGCTACCTTCTAACTTTTTTCCCCATTTTTTATGAAATAAAATTATTCCTTAATAACAAATCATCTCCCTGGGTGCGGAGTCAAACACAACTTTTCAGGATTTTTCGATTTTTGCCTTTAATAACACCCTAATATCTATCATCCTTCAAAATTTCAAGTCTTTAGATTTTCGGGAAGTGCCTAATAATTTTGATGAGTGAGTGAGTCGTATAAATGCCCATTTTCCATCGCCTATGTCTCAGAAACAATTCAATGTAGAATTTTGAACATTTACAATTTTACTCATATCTAGTAGTTTATCATTAACTGGTTGAAAGTTATGAGAGGGTGAAAATCGGCTCTAATACCTCGTTTAATATACACATAGTGTGCTTAGGCCGGAACTTGGGCTAGCGCACTACGCGTCGGTCAGATATGTATTGATTCAGCAGAAAGCACAACTGTAACTGATGTTACGCTACATTCAATAGCATTTCCTTTATTCTTCCCGAAATGAAGAAATTCTTCTTGATGATCTAGAAATGAGCAAGACACTTTCCCTTCTCACGCTAGGCTTCATTTCTGTTCTCAAAGTGTAACGTAATTTCAGCAGAGATTGAAGCCAAGACAGTAATCTAAAGTTTATTGCGATAGTATTGTCTAAATTGATATGTACTATAAAAATTAAAAAAAAAAAAAATAATAGTAAACTGACCCTTTATTCATATCTAAGGAATTCTATTTGTAGGTGGAAGATAAAAAAAAAAAAAATAATAGTAAACTGACCCTTTATTCATATCTAAGGAATTCTATTTGTAGGTGGAAGATAAAAAAAAAATAATAGTAAACTGACCCTTTATTCATATCTAAGGAATTCTATTTGTAGGTGGAAGATAAAAAAAAAATAATAGTAAACTGACCCTTTACTCATATCTAAGGAATTCTATTTGTAGGTGGAAGATAAAAAAAAAAATAATAGTAAACTGACCCTTTATTCATATATAAGGAATTCTATTTGTAGGTGGAAGATAAAAAAAAAAATCATTCCACTTAGCTAAATTTATTTATTTCCTACATGTTTTACATTCTTTTAATGCCACTTTAGGGAATTGTATTATAAATATAAAAACTTACATCCTCAGCTTGAGGATAACCTTCATGCCCCTTCTAGTGAAAGGATCCCTCCGCAAGTTCAGGCTGTAAGCTCAGGAAATTTACCAAAATTATGTGAAACAGGTAGGGGAGAAATATATGTAGTGATAGTGTACAATGAAAGTATTTGACCTTCCGCCACGTTTTTAACAAGACTTCCTATATAAAGTTAATATTATTTGGGGATATTGAGTTTATTTAAAGAATACGGAGGATTTATCAATTATTAGAAAAAGGTTTTGTTTAGCGAAAAACTTTCTCACTTGCAGGCGCTTTTCTACTACATTTTTACCCCTAGTGACTTAAGTATAGAAACACTTAATATTTTTCTTTCAAATTTAAAATCATAAACTAATTTACTGTAAACAATTTGAAATTTCCGTTGGATTGAAAACTCAACAAAAAAAAGCAAAATTTCAGAGCTAAAATGGCCATAAAACAAAAACCGCAGAAATAGCCAACTTTTTACAACATATTGTTTTACAATATATTGTATTTCATGAAGAACCCGACATTAGTAACAAAAACTACAATCACAAAACAAAACCAACCTTTCAGACATTTTTATGCCAACTTATATAGTTTTTAATTTGCTATTCATTTACTTAGAGCATCGCTACATGATTTAAACTTTGATGAGTTAATATTTTAATTCGGTTAAAAGAAATCATTTTCAACAAAATAGAATAATAAACATAAATCGTAAAGCAATAACATACAACTTGTTATATTAATTAACTAGTGTACTTAATTAGGAAAATGTTTATAAAAAATAAAGATGAATAAATAATATGATGACATGATATAACTATTTGTAATATAAATATCCATTGAAAGTTATGTATGAAATTAAATGTTTGTATTTTTAAATTAAACCATTTGCATGGTTAAAAACTCCGTCACGCAGGAGCTGCATAACTAAGCACTTTCTTTAGAATTGGGTAGGGTTGAGTGCATTGCTGTATAATTTGCTTAAAATAACCTACATAGATAGATAAATAAAATAAAAACATAAATTGTTCTGCTCTTTTTCTTTTATGAGCAGCTGTTTCAATTATTAATTTTGTAATTAATTTCCTTCCAGAGTTTTGTGTATGCGTGGTACTACACCACGTAATAAATACACAAAGCTTAACATATTCATCTATTGATCTTGATGAATTTCGGGAACCTACGTTTAGCGGGAAAATTCAATTCAAACATAGTACAAAGTAACACCCCCCCCCCTTCGAATATACCGATTTAGTTCATTTTCACAATACTTCTTTCTTATTAGATAGCCAGGACGTATAAGCAGTTTCGTAACAATACAACAGAAATTACGACCGGTATAAGGAAATTAGGAAATTCTGTCCGGAGTAAACCCCCCTTCGAGTCAACCGATTTAGTTTATTTTTAAAAATTTTTCTCTTCAGTTGACCACAACGATTACCGAATTTCGTTGAAATATAACTAAAATTACGGCTGGTATTGACAAATAACTACTTTGGCTCTGGAGTAAACCCCCCCCCCCTCCGGATGGACCGATTTTGTTGGTTAACGAACTCGTTCAATCGTTTGATGGGGGAATACTACATACCAAGTTTCATGGCGAAAAAACAAAAACTCTGGCCTGTATCGAGTTAACGGAAACATATATAACTATATATATATATATATATATATATATATATATATATATATATATATATATAGTTTAACTGGGGTCATTTTCGGTGTCTACTAGGTAGTATCGATAAAGATTCGAAGAAATTTTTCGAATATTCCGTCATGAGTGCAACCTCAATAGCTACTTTCCTTCGGAGGAAGGTGCTAAAAAAATATTCTATGGTGTTGGTGTAGAGCTTTAAAATGTGGACTATCTTTAGTGAATAATTCGTGTAAGTCATGTGGTATGTGAAGATTTTAACTTTACCATTATTCTGTGAGTATGTGTTTCATAGTAAACTGTGCATTACACTTTAATAATTTATGAGGCTTAGGATTTATACCTCAAGATAGAAAAATGAACGAAAACTTCATGACCTGTACTGTCTGTTAATAAAGTATTTTTATGTAATAGGTAATTTAATTATGGTAAAACAAGTTGGTTTATATGTATGTTCAAGACATATGGAAAAGATCATTTGGAACGCTGTCCATAATTTTTGTATAGTCGAAACCAACAACTGAATTTTTCCCCCCGTTTTCTCAAAAATGCTTCCAAAGTTTTTTAAATACCAAAAGTTGGTGAGGGTGAGGGAGATATGACGTAGTCATAATTTATCTGCAAATCTCTGCATCCGAAACTAGGCCACTCATTCGGGGCGACCATCTGCTTGTCATTGTCTAAGTCATAAAAATGATCCTCCACTACCGCTGTAACTGCAAAACGGCTGAAAAATTAGCAAAATTTCCCGAAAATGTCAACGCATTTTTCCACACTTATTTCATCATTTCTATTTTCTCCTCTGTTTTATTCTCTTTCGTGAGATCTTGATGCACCAATGCATTATTTTGCTAATTTACGTGAAACTGTAATGTCCAAAATCGCTCTATTCAATTATAAGTGTATTGAAGCCAGACTAAAGGCCAATTCACGCTAGACCGTGTCGGGTCCGGGCCGGGCCACGGCCGGGCCGGGCCACGGCCGGGGCCCGGCCGGGACACGGTGGAACAATCTTACCAGCATTTTCAATGGACTAGTTCACGCTACACCGGGCCGAGTCCGTTTTTGCGTGTGTGATTGCTTCGCCGTGTCCCGGCCGTAGCCAGGCCCGAACCCGACACGGTCTAGCGTGAATCGGCCTTTAGTCACTTCGGGAGACTTTATTCGGTGAAATGTAACTGTTCAAGTATTTAGGTATTTTATAGATTAGGTCAATTTCGTTTAATAATAATAATGTATATACTATATATATATATATATATATATATATATATATATATATATATATATATATATATATATATATATATATTCCCAAAGTCATAGAAGAAGTTAGCGAAAACAGAAGGGAAGGTACAAATATCGTAAATTGTATCGAAATTTGGAAAGGTAGAGAATAGAAACCCTACACAGTGTTGTTTATTAAGCAATTTGTGGACTGTCAAAAGAAACATATCTATGTTGTATAAAACAAATCCCATAACGACACAGTTTACCCAGGAAATTATCTACAGCGTTTACATAAAGGCCCGAAGTATTACGCGCCAATACTGCCATTCCCGCGCAAAATGAGAGTGAAAGCATTTTCGGCGGTAACATCCATCCGACAGAACATTCCAGTCAATTGAGTTACTCCATAATGGAGACTAATACTCGAAAAGCAAGATGGAAGTACACAAATGATGATTGCCCTAACTAATGCCTCAAGAAGGTAATAGGAAACAGGTTTATGTAACACAAACTCATTCGTCATGTAAAACTCCGTTTTCGAAGAGTGTTTCCGTTTTTTTTTTTTTTTTCGTCTTCTCTCTCCTCAAGGCTCCTTTACTTTCCAAACAAGAGTTGAGGTTTTTTACGAAGGTTGGAGAAAGCAAAAATATAGAATATCTTCTTATTCTCGCGATGGATTTTCCTTACAAATTGGTTTGCAGGCGTGAAAACCGTATTATAATAACATATTTTTTATAAAAAATACTGAATAATTCCATGAAAATTTTCAAATTAGAAAGAAATGCATTTATCTTTTTATTCAATCCACAATCTTTCTATAGTTTAACAATTTCACATTTCACTGATCACGGATCTCTCACAGAAATCATCAACTGATCTGTTTATTAATAAACCATTTCTTGTGCAGGGGTGGGTTTATTCAAGGCCGCTTGCTTTATTACGTTCAACGTTTTTTAAACATTTTCTATTCTAGACTTACTTATTTTTTTTTTTCTTTTCGCTTTTAACGGCGCATCAACTATCTACTTATTATTTCTTTTTACGTTATAACAAACGTCTTGGCTATTATGGCCAGTCTATTTACAAGTAGTCATCCTTTTGTAATGCTAAAAGCTCGTGGATGGTCCCCTATTAAGGTACTGGGCACGCCCAACGTTTCTAAGTTTCGCTGACCCACATGAATTAAACGTAGCCGTTGGACGATACTTATCAGAAATCTAAGTTTTTAATTTCCTTTTATCTTTTTTTTTCTGTTTAATTCCGTTCATAATTCCTCAATATGATGCTGATTTTGTTCTCAGCCATATACTACATTTGTATTGAAATTACAATATAATTTGCGGCTCTACTACAGTGTTTATGAGATGGCCAAAAATTTAAATGTTGGGAGAACATATCGCAAGTTCTCACAAAGAATAGACGAACACGTTAATGCTATACACAACCACAACATTCACTCAAATTTTGCAGAACACATCAAAAATACAGCACACCAATTTAACACACAAACGGGAATCAAAATTTTAAAAAACATAAATTATTCTAAGAAATCCAATTATCATGAAATGTTAGAAATAGAAAAGGCCATTCACCGTAATAAAGATTTATTACTAAACGAACAAATAAACTTCCCAACATCAGACCTTAGGAAAATTTTCATATCCCAACAAAAGACACCATCCCTCGGACCCACCAACTGACAGACCCGTCATCCCTTACTCTGACACCTTCAGACTGACTACCCCTTCACACACATGACATCAAATAACCCGACATAATCCTTCCCCATACACTGTCTCCAACAGAAAGTTCAGTGGTCTCTGGTTCAACAACCTTGATTCTTGTGATCTCCAATAGCCAACGTCAATATATATACTCTGCTCACCCGGAATAGTCTCATTACCTCACACCTGTTCGGAGAGGCTGTTAGCAGTACTACCGGTGGAGTAATAGGTAACATTATTTGTCATAGCTTTAGTAATAAGAATACTTATAAATATTTCTGTAATTAATATTTGTCATAGCTTTAGTAATAAGAATACTTATAAATATTTCTGTAATTAATATATGCGTGTTTTTGTGAAAATTGTAGATGCACTGACGATGAGAACCATGTTCTCGAAAAGCTTTTGCTAATAAATACTTTGAAAAACAGTGGAGAGACATTATTTTTCTACCTTCTACGAAATCGAGAACTCCACAAATAACGCTGCATACATCACAGATAAAAATTTAAAGGTTAGCAAAATTGTTTGCATTCATCAAAGCTAAGATTTATAAATTTTCGTTACATTTCGAGAAAAGGAATTATAAACAAAAATTATTTGCAAACAGCTTGATAAACGTCGACAATTTTTTTTTTTTATCATTGGCTTCTAGAGTGTTTCATAAGATATTAAATTTTTTTAACAGTACTTTTAGTTCTTTGGTAGAAACAAAATACCAGAACGTTCTTCCCCCTGGAAACCAATATATTTAGGAGTCCTTATTCTGAATTTATCGAATCTCGTCACGATCAGGGGGGTGCCGCGAAAGCCACTATAGAGGAGGGTGCCCCGATTTTAAATGGCAAAACTTCAGGAGCGTGTAGGGGACCAAGGAACTAAGACAAAAAGTCGTTTAGAGATTTGTTCGTTTTTGCTTCATTTTTGAGAAAATCGCAAAAGAAGAAACGAAACAAGTTTTTATTTTTGTACTTACTTATTTAAATTTTCAATGGAAAAAAATCATGTCATTGTGAATTGTTTCAGGAAACCAATTACTAATATTCAATCTCTTGATGCTGATGTAGTTTTTGTGTACGGTTTTTGCAACGTTAATACTTTAGTAGCGGCACAGGAGTATGCGTGCCAATTCCCAAATAGAAGAGTGCTTAATCCATGAGTCTTTTTGTTAACCTTTAATAGACTACTACAGACTGGGTCATTTTATTTATTTACATTTTTTTAATTTTATCATCTATTTAATTTAGTTATTGCTTAAAATGTTGCCCCCTTGCAGAAACGCAAGCATTACATCTAGCGCTGACTTGATAAATTGCAGCTAAACACTGTTCTGGTGATATCTGGTGCACTTCATCTATGATTCGATCTCTTAATTGCTCTCTTGAGTTGATTGACACTTAATAAACTTCCAGCTTCAAGATTCCCCATAGGAAGAAATCCATGGGTGTCTTATCAGATGATCGGTGTAATCAAGGTCCTATGCCAATCCATCCAAGGTTTTTTAATCCTTCGAGTAAAAAATACGGCCCCACCAGTAATCCGTTCCAAATTGGAGTAATAATCGGCAATATTTGAAGATGGTACGGGTGGCGATTACCACCTTTCAAAGTTTGTCATATTGCCTAGTTTAAGGGTGGCAACCAGTAGATAGCCCGGCGCTAATAGCCAAGTTGTAGGTACCCCGTAAAAAAAAAAAAAAAAAAAAAAAAAAGATCGCCTACTGCGATATTCCTAATGCAGGCGTTGGACTCTTCTTCGACAATCTGCTCTTAATGCTGCCGTCACTTTCTTAATGAATTGGTCACTTTCATTGCAAAGTAAGAATGTCCCAGTCTCCCGTAGTCTATTAAAAGTTAACAATTAACAAAAAGAATCGTCAATTAAGAACTCTTCTATTTGCGAGTTGGCGCAAAATCTCGCACCGCTTCTAAAGCATTACCGTTGCAGAAATTGTACACGAAAACTATATCAGTATCAAGAGATTGAATTTTAGTTTCTGGAAGCAGTTCGCAATCACTATATTTTTACATTGGAAATTTAAATAAGTAAGTACAAAAATGAAAACTTGTTTCGTTTCTTGATTTGCGATTTTCTCCAAAATGAAGCAAAAACGAACAAATCTCTAAATTGTTGTCATAGTTTTTCGGTCCTCTACACGCTCCTGAAGTTTTGCCATTTCAATTCGGGACACCCTGAATATGGGAATGTCTGCATATTACACTATCATGGAAGATGACACTACGTGTTGCCAGAGAGAGTGCGTTTATTGTATTGGTTTCAGCCTCTCGGCGGTCATTATGGTATTTTAATCCTGCCATCATTTTTAGTGCCGGACATCAATGTATATATGCGCTCAAATAACATAAATATATATCGTCTTGTTGAAAATTGTTTACCAAGGAAAAACTCTGAGGTTGATTTATTTAACAAATCCGAACTTTAAAGGATCTTCATCTCAAACCTGTCATTTATTATTTATTATTTTCATGTTTCGGCCTTAGGGCCATTTTCATAAAATTTCAAATAGGTAGTCCATTTTCTACAACCTGTTTTAATAGGGTTTGTCATCCTAGCAAAATTCCACTATTTTCTTTATGACAAAAGAAATTGTGGAATATTGCAAATGGTCTATACTTGGCCTGAGGAGAAAAGATGTTAAGATGTGAAAAATATTAAATAATAATTGAAAAGTTATGAGGTGAAGATCGTTTTAAGTAAGGATGTGTTAAATAAATTATATTTTATTGAACGTTGGAAAATGTATAGTCACTGAATATAAATTTCCCAACCGATAATGGAATATTACATATCACCTGTTAAATAAGTGGCATTTCCTGAAAGTTCAATTATTCAGTAATACCGAAGACGCTACCCTATAGATAGATGGTTGTGTAACTGTTGAAGAAGTGTTTATAGCGTGAAAGGTGGAGTGCATAGAATAGTCTGCGAACGGCGTCCCCCAAGGCCGAGTGTTGGGCTCTATTCTATTGTATCTATTATCGCACGCAGTCTCACACCGACAGTGTGTTCACCAACACTCTTCATGTCTGTCTGTTTACATCTCTTCCTGATCTATGAAGGGGAACTGTGGCACTCTTCCTTCCGCTGCATTACTTCCGGAGTAATGCCCTTGTCATGTTTACGGATACTTCCGAATATTTTGCACAAAGCTTTTTGATGCCAAATCTTTGCTATGTTGAGATTCATCAAGATATTTTAGTTTGAATGCTTGTTTGTTCTGCATTGATGATTTCAATTTTCTTAACGTATATCCGCTTTTAGGCAATACTAATATTATTACCCAACATTCTTTTCCATGAAAGCACCTGAAATTATCCTAATTATATAAAATGTTTTTGTGATATTTTCAGTAAAAACAAGTTAAATCTTCATGTAAAATAAGAAGTTCAATGAAAAATATAGTATTTTAAAATATTGTCACTATAAATTCAAAAATCTTAAGTGGTTTACACCAAAATGATAATATAAAATTTTAGAAACATATTTTATGAAATGAAAATCTAGGGATTAAAGAGGCATTTTCATCTCCTCAGGGCAAGTACCCTACTTAAACTATTTTATAATACAAAGTTCGGAGTAAGCTGTAATAAGTCAATAACTTAATTTTGAAATCTTTATTTACATGAATTTGTGCGTTCTGTCTGAATCTTTAGCACAATTGAATGGATTAACTTGCCATTCTTAACGCGTTTGAGCGTAAAATTGGAGAGGCTCTGATCTCATCCCAGTTGGAAGAGTTAAGTTTTTTAAAAACATGAGAATTTGAATATGGCATATTTGTAGTAATTTATCCTGTCCCTCAAAACAATTCCAATTAATGAGTAATATCAACACAGAATTTAATACATGTATCATGCTTGTGAAGAAATTTCCGTTAATGCTCTCCATAGACCAAATGAAATCTAAGTTGTCATGGGAAATTGAATTGTATCAAAGTATGAATAATCGATATTGCACAATTCACACTTTCTATTGATTGAAGAACTGAAAATGAAAGGTGACTGACGTTAATTCAGATGCCTTCTCAATCAACGAGAATATAATCCATTCTCACCTTTCATAAAGGAAGGCGTAACACTTTATTGAATTTAAAATGTTTAAAATTACTTATATGGATTATTTATACTTGTAACTTAAAAATAATAAAAACAAATCCATCCCGCAGGAGCTGTGCAAACTAAGCACACTGCGCATCTAAAACAATTCATATAACAAATTTAGATGTTTTCATATTTTGTAACATTTAACAGTTTCTGACAAACATGTACTTCCATCGCTTTCTGGCATTCAAAATACATTTTAGCGCGTTTCTTCCCTCTCTCCATGGGGTGAAAGACCGCTTATGACGTCGCCCTGGTATCGCAAACCAAAAAGTAACGTCTAAAAAAGTCCACGTTTCAGAAGCCATTGATCTCGAAAATGACGGTCGTTTAAATTTTTATTTATATTCATTTGTATTTATTTATGCGTATATACACATTTATATTTTGGCTCTTTGGGCATCTAAAGGTAAGGTGTGTTTTTCATACGTGTTCATAAGTTTTTATTGCATCGAAATCGTAAGAATACTAATCCACTCTCACAACAGACTACAGAAAACTAGAAAAATCTATATTTTTGTATAGAATTTACTGAAATGTTTGTTTTTCCTTACTTGAATGTTACTTTTAAACAATCTGCATTTTTCGTCATATTTTGGCACGAAGATAAAAAGTATTGTATCAAGAATTAGCCAAAAGAAGTATAAGGTTTTTTTCCTGGTTGGAGTATCCCTTCATCGTGGGAATTTATTTTGATCTAAGTGTGCCATGTGTGGACAATAAACCTACTTTGATTACTTACAAGTATGATTCGTTTTAATAGAAAAATTTATATGAATATTGAATAATAATAATAATAAAAACAAACAAAACATGTGCTTTACGACAAGCATATCGTCCCTACCACGTCGAACTATCGAAAATGAAAAATTTCGTTTTTTAGATTCGATACTTTGCTCTTGAATTGTGGAGGATAGGGCTTGTCGCAAATTATCGGTACTCTAACCCCTTTAGAATATCCGGAAATGCCTTAAATAAAGTATCGAATAAGACCATCTTTCTACATATCGTCGATACAAAAGCAAACTAACGAATATGAAAAAATGCATCTTTCATTGCCCATCTTTAATAATTTCTGCTGGACTTATTTACGGCAAATTCTTCAATCTGACTTCACTGTATTAAAGGGAAAGTATTCCACTATCAAAAGGTCAAATCTGCCGAATATTTGACTGGCCAAAAAAGAAGTTATGAATAAATTCTTTTCCACTCTGAAAAGTGGTGATTTTCATATTCGTTAGTTTGCTTTTGTATCGACGATATTACTTCGTCTATGTATCGAATAGGTTCGGTCGCTAGTTTGCTCCGATTTCCATATTCGATAGTTCGACATGGTAGGGACGATATGTGTTCAATCGAAGGAGTTGAATGCTTTTTTTAATGTTCCAAGTTTCAAATTCCTTTGATGTATACATTTTTTCTCCTACACAAAAAAAAAAAAAAAAATGTGTAAATGTCTTCCTTTAGTTGAGTTCGTCCCATTTTTGCATCGTTTCGTCACTTAGTCGCGTTTTTATAGTCTGTGGCGTGGGTTTAGAGTAAGATATAGGCAATGTTCCATAACAGTCCTTTTACCCTTGTAATTGTCACTGTAGTACTTTTCTGTTAACACATAATAAGTATTGTTCTAATGTATTCAGTCTGCGCGTTATGAGTTTGAACGTGCGTCCTATGTTACAAATATAAGGTTTGATATAAATAAAGTATAAGGTTTGTAAAATCAGGTTAGAGTAAGAAAATCATTTAATTGAATTATCTGAACAAAAATATTTATATAACCAAATGATTGGGCGTAAAATGGCTGATTTTCTGCTCCGTGAATATAAGATGCGTAAAGGAACTCTTTTAGGTTATTTTATCTTCGGTTAAAATCGGCTGTTCCTAGGTTCCATGATAAGTAATTCTTCGTGTGAATTTATTGCTTAATGGATATTGTTGAGTAAAACGATGACTTACGTAAACCATTTTACTTAATACAACAATGATTCATTCAGAAGTAAAAAAAAAAAAAAAAAAACGGTCTTATAAGCCTTGTGTGTACTGAGCAGATTCCCCAGCAATAAAAACAAAAGCGCAAAACTTTTTAACTTTTTTTTTTTTTTAAATGAAAGTTTAATTGCTCAACTAAATTGTGTTGCAACATACTTTGTTCTTGTGTGTTTGTTATGATCAGCTCATTCAGCTATTTAACAAGATAAATTGGTAGGACTTTTTCTGTTTTTTGGAAAACACGTTTCTCATTAAATTAATTAAATTGGCAGCAATATGCAGGGACCTATGTTGCGGGATGACTATAATTACGGCTATGTGGTGCATATTTATATTTTGGTTTTCCGGTAAAGCGAATCTTGTAACGCTCCCATTAAATTTGATTTTTTTTTTTTATTCCTTCAGAATTTTTTTTTCAGAGCACATTTCTCTCATGAGATGGATCTTCCGAATCGTGAGTTTCCTTGCAGTAAACCAATAATTACGACCAGCATGGACATATAAAGAAAATAAATTCTGAGGAGCTGAGAGCATTTTGAGGGTATGGAATACTAACAATCTAGAAGTTGGAATAGTTAGCCAACTAAAACGCTATTACACACAAAAGAAATTATTTTTTTTTAAACTAAGTGATCTTATTTAATTTAGTTTTAAGGTTCTTGTGATACATTTTTACCGATTTCGGGGGGCTGCTCCTCCTAAGCCCCCCCTTATATAAGCCCCTGACGACCACATAAGGAGTCAAGAGACAGTTGGGATTCGGCTAAGAATAAGTCAGATTTTCGAAATAATCTATATTTTGTACGTCTTGGTATGCTCTTTGGAAGCCTTCTTCGCAAAAAAGTTAAAGATTCAAAATCATAGAAAAGAATAATTTAATCAGTAAACAAAATTTTTTTGAGAGCAATCAAACACTGGGTAGTTTTAATGGGTATAAACAACTTTGTTTAATCTTTTCTGCAATTTTGTATATTTATTTTGTAGTTGAAGAAGGCTGCCAAAGGGCATTCCGAAATATAGATTTTTCAGAAAAATTCATCTTCCTCCATTTTAATGTAAACTATGCACACGTATAATCTCCATTTACTACAAACGTGTCGTCAATCTAGAGAAAAGTAGGTAATATAATAAATAAGTTTAATATAAAGTGCTTGTCCTAATGGAAGAAACAAGGCCATGAAGAACTTAGTCTCATTTCTAACCTGCTCAAATCTTGAGGGAAATTTCCTATAAAATGTAACTGGCTTATATTGCCTTGCAATGAAACTTTACAATCCAATGTTTTGTACATAATTGGGTAATGTGATCATGTACTGTATGTTGCTTGGACATTATCTCAAATTAATTATTCTATATAAAATGCAAAATTACCAACTATCGACAATATTTATGAGATCAGACACATTAGTATCCGTTCAGGAGAACTAGTTCTTTAGAAGGTTATGGTGTTGTATCTTGTATATCTCTACTGCTTCAAACCTTGTACTGCATCCGTTGCTCACCATCCAATCTCAGTTTTCTCTCATCCACTCCATCCGTTTTGTGTAGCGAAACCATTTGTATGTAAAATCTGGAGTAATTATTGCCGGAGAAGAAATGAGTACATTAGCATATTAACTGGGGAATTGGTTTCATAAAGTAACGTTAGTATGAGATTATGTTAGAACTAATAGTTGCATTCAACGGCTTATGAGGTTTTTAATGTAAATAAAAGTCTAATGTATTCAGGGCTTATCAGGGATAAATGACCATAGTTACGGGGGCGACAACCATGGTAAAGGAGTAGTTCATTGCAACCATAAAAATTGTTCTAACAGTATTTATATCATTTGTGATCTTATTTATTTATTTTAATTTTAACGTCCACATATAAATAATACAGATTTTAAGGACAGACTGTTTTCAGGTTACCACCCTATTATAGCCAAGATTGATGTATCTTTTCTCTGTTAGCGGGTTTCCTCCCTCTTTCAATAGGTACTAAAAATATATTCGCATGTTGGCTTTGTCACTGTTTCAAAAATCATCTGATTTTGATGAAATTTGGTACCAAATTCATTCATCGAAAATATTCGATAGGGCGATGTCAATTTTGAACGTGTTCTTGCCTCTGTATACCTCACTTTTTAATTAAAAAAATAAATAAATTTAACAGTAAAATAAGTATTTTAGTAAAACAAGGTAAGCGAATGAGAAACTTATTCGTAATAGTGTTTTCTTAGAGCGAACGTTTACAATATTTTATTACGTGAATTATATACAATAACGTAACTTTTACATATGAATTCATTTTTTTTTAAATATTCACATCCGTTCAAAATAATATAAGAAGCGGTCCCTCGGAACGCCGTGGCATGCCGCAAGATACTTGCGTAGGTCCCTACTGGTGTAGAGAGGTACGTCTCTCCCTTTGTGGTAGGTAAAGAGCGGCTATTCTGATAGAGGCATAAAGAAGAAATCAATCATTTTTGAAGGAGTTTCGGAATATACTTTTATTACATCATATACATACATGACATATGACAAGGGTACTCTGGCACTACAAAATGGGTACCTGGAAAAATGCCCTCCCTCCTGATACTCAAGTTCCTCACCACGATACGTGTTATAATAAAACGGGCACATGCAGATGTGTCTTGCGACTACTTCTTCATCCCAATCGATGGCAGTAACATCACTTACAGCCCAAACTACCCAACCAGTTTCTACAAATCTGATATAACATTTCTATAGGATTAATGACCTGAAATTCAATTAAGGATGTGAAAAACGTTGCTATTTTACAAAACTCGTTATATTTCGGCCTAAAATGTAGTGTCTCGGTTTTGGACCCACCAATAAGATTTTCTGTTATCCTTCATCAAAAATAAAGGTTTTATTTTGTATATTATTCTCTCCAAGGTCCGTAACTCCTTTCACCCAATCTCTTCCTGACTCTTTGAATGATTAATCCACTTGATTACCCATCTGAGGAAGAACGGTCACAGGCGGATACCAATTTTTTAATGAATGTAAGGAATCTCTCTGTAACTGGGTAATGCAATTCGACAAAAACGTCCGTTCTACGAAGCTCTGGTTGGCTAAAATTGGACATGAACCAGTCAAAATTTTAATTTTTGTCATATCGAAGTACTCATTATAAGATAATATTACTTTTGTAAATTCGTAATTTAGTGCATTGTTTAGACTTCGCTTTCTATTATATAATGTTGTCAACACTATTAAACATTTGACTTACTATCGTGTTTACTCCAAATTTTAGTTTTTACGTTATTCTTATTTCTTTATTTTTATTTTATATATTTTTTTTATTCATTTTAAGAGAAGACAAAATTTGAGATTACATACACTCAGGATAGTTTATATAAACCATAGTTTATAATGTATGCTGAAACATGAATAAATTATATCATTGATTTAGTTATTTCATGTTTTCTTATTTCATTTTTTCGGAAAAAATGAGCTTGTTTACTTTTCAAAATTGTACCCTATATTTAGAAAATATGTAGCAAAACACTGAATATACCCACTTCACATTTTTAGTGCAATACCAACATAATTACCTCGTTCACCCCTACTACCTTGTAACTTTTTTTTTACAATTTTTTTTATGGGCTATAATTCTTCCTTAACTAATCACTAATGACATCCAAGAGTTTATGCGAAGATTTTTTTTTTTTTTTAAATGGGCACAATATACGATTTTCCGATGCCGAGTTAACGTGATGCTGATTTGAAGATAATTTGTTGAGCGAGTTTTGATTGGTCCCTCTTTAATTGTGAAGTTTTTATTAGTCCTCTTTCAATGCATTACAAAATTTAAACCCATTTTTTTTTTATCTTTATTTCACGAAAGTATGAAAAAAAAAATGAAAAAGGAAAAATGAACAGTTCAGAACATTAAACATTAAAGTCTAAATCCGGCGATACTCTGGCGTCTTCAATTTTTGTCCGATCAACTTCAAATTTTAACTGCAGTTTCCTAATGACATTTGCTAGTAAAGTACGTAGGATGTTTTCGATTAATTGGATTATAACGATTTTTTGGCGGATTTTGTAATTGAAAATGAATAATTGTTCACCATATTCGAAAAAATTAATATTTCGTAAAAATCCTACGTACTTTACTAGATTTAACCTTCTTCTTTTAAAATAATTTTAGGTTCTTGTTCTAGATTAAAAATTATCGCTCGTGAAAAAGAGGGTTTCCGTTCGTCAATTGAAACTTTTTTTTGGATTCTTTAAAATCCCATATAAAACGTTAAATATAAAGAATCGCACAAGGTAGTATTACTCCTTAAGGAAGAGTTTCTTTCTTTGGCGACTCGTTTCCGAGAACATGTTATTCAGTAACATTTGTTTTTTTTTTGGTATTTTTTTTTTTTGGCACATCTACATCGGCCATTAGCACCAGGCTATATCTTGGTTACCATAACTCCTAAACAACCATGGCAGTATCAGGTACAATATTAAAGAAGTAAGGTTTTGTAGATATGATATTCTTTGAAAATATGTTAAATACTTATGATGGTGTTAACATTAGAATTATTTTGAGGAAGTTCTCATTTTTACGGCAGCGATTAATGGAAAGAAAACTAAAATGTATTGTTATTAAATTTTAACGTCCATTTATTATTAACTACAAATTTTAGGACGGGTTATCTATAAGTTACCACCCTTTTCTAGCCTGGATAGGGCTGATGCCTTTTCTTTTTTCTAAAGAAAAGCCACCACCCCTAGTCGGAAACGAATAAATTTATTATGAATACCGTTCTCTCTCCACAACAAGAAAGGAAGATTTAGTAATTACACGTTTCGGATTTGGGATTCAAGGATTACACAGAAATTCAACTAAAGAAAGTAGTAGTACATTAGATCCAATACATTGGGAAAAGTTGAACCTAGTCCAAAAAAAATTTGACGGTTTCGATAGTACAGTAACCAAGTCGGTTAGTAGCCTCAGCAACAGAAGCCTCGTGTACCATTGTCCGGACGTAGCCGAACCGTTACTGTTTTAGCGTCTTACTAGGCCAATACTAAAACATGTCAAAACCTAGATCCAAGAATCTTGTTTATCTAAATAAAATAATAATAGGCGACTTTCTTCAAAATTAATAGTTTCGAACGTTCGACGTTTCGTCACGTGATCAACCGGTAAACCGTTTGAAAAAAAAAAAAGAAGAAAAAATAATGATCCGCCAAGAAAGGACGACCCAGAGAAACAGGTGTCCAGGATGGGGTCAGCAGCAAATGGAAAATGGGCAGAGAACTCCGCCCAAGGTCACCCAAGGGTCAGGAAGCCTATGGTTGCTTGCTGTAGAACAGGTTGTACCTCAACAGCTGTCCTCTATATCCAAGAAGGAACATCCCACAAGGGATCCGCTATCTTGGAAAATATTCCAGGCTTTCAGCACTTTCTTTGGTCATTCTCACAACGTGTAATTAATTTTTAACATCAGAACTAAGCTATAATTATTGATTTCTAGATGTTTGTTATATTGTTAAGATGCTCAGCTGTGTAGGCGACTAACATAGTTTCTATAATTAAGTTTCTAAATAGAAAACATCGGATATGGAATTCATTTAATTATTAATAACCTGGATCTCCTTTGTTTTTAGAAAATTGTGCTAAATCGATAGCGCGTTTCCTTACTTTAAGTAGGAACGAAAACATACAGATGACGGCGTCGACCTGATAAAGCAATCCTCCGGATGTGTCGGCGCTGAAGAGACATTTTAAGGAAGAGATATTGTAGGAATTGCTGGATGGTGGAAATTGCTGTTCAGAAGAGTGAGAAAAGTCCAAAATGTCCACAAGTATTTTATTTTTTGCACAACGTTTTCAGAGACTAAGGCCCATTTTCAATGCCGTGGAAATTTTTCGCAAAAACGTCGTTCTAGGTAAAGCCTGACGAGCTTCAATCATTGTAAGATTTGCTGGATGGAACCGTTCTACAAAAAAAATGGAATACTTATGGTAGAAATTTTGGATTTATTCCTTCTTCTGAACATCAAACCAGCAATTCATACAATGCTTGAAGCACGGCAGAATGTAGCGGGAACGACGTTTTGGCACAATTTTTCACGGCATTGTAAATTGGTCCAAGTCCCCGAAAACGTTTTGCAAAAAATAAAATACCTACAGGACATTTTAGAGATTTTTCATTCTTCTGAGACATTTTAAGGATCCATAGATCTCGAAAACAATTGATCGTTCAAACTTGTATTTATATTTATATATATATATATATATATATATATATATATATATATATATATACACACACACACACACACACACACACACACATGCATGCATGCACATCCATATATAGCTCTTCTATCCAATATTATCATGTTCATAATAGTCATCTAGGTCAAATAAGTTGATAACTTCGTAATTGTATTTTCTTCTATCCACTATTTTATTCTTCATAATATATATATTTTGAATATATATATATATATATGTATATATATATATATATATATATATATATATATATATGTATATATATATATATATATATATATATATATATATATGTATATATATATATATATATATATATGTATATATATATCCAAAAATTTTTACGTTAGAATTTAAATTATAATATTTTAATCTAGCTTCTGCCTTTTTGATTTTTTTTATTAAGCGTTAAACTAAAATTTACTTAAACTAATTAAGAAAATTATTGATTTTCAGGTTCGTAGAGATAGGAGGTTCTGTTCCTATATGAACCGTAAGTAAAATTTTACTTTCAGGAGAGCTGTATTTTGTTGTACTAATTTCGATAGTTGAATTAATAGGTTTCTGAGGTTCAGGAGAGATGTACAATGTACATGCCACAATGTAATAAATACTAGAACATTCAATACTTTATTACAAAATAAAAATCATTCGTGTGTGACGTGGAAGGTTTAATGAATGAATGAATGAAAAGTTTTATTCTTAATGTGAGATCTTCTTTATACAAATCCACTCCGTTTGACCGATTTTGACAAAACGTGGAACACAGGTAATGCAAAACTGTATATCAGCTGTCTGTCTGTCTGTTTGTTCTTAAAGAAATTCACACCGTTTGACCGATATTGACCAAATCTGGCACACAGGTAGTTCTTGGTCCAGGGAGAGTAATAGGCTAGATCATAGTCAATCAGCTGTCTGCCCGTCTGTTTGATCCTTATACACATTCACACCGATAGACCGATTTTGAACAAACTTGGCACACAGGTAGGTCTTGTTCCGGGGAGTGTCAAAGGATAGGTCAAAATCGTTTATCAGCTGTTTGTATGTCTGTTCGTTCCTTTTAAATATCCACAACGTTTGTTGACCAAACCTGGCACACTGGTAAGTCTTGATCCGGATGTACGAAACTGTGAACCCGAAAAGTTACAGATTTGCGCTATTAGATTTTAATATTATTTATTTTGAAAAATAAAATGAATTTTCGAAAGAATGATTAGGAGGCTGTGTATAAGCAACCCAAATTATTTGGGGAGCACTCTTTATTTAATACTAATAAAGATTTTCTCTTCTCTTATTTTTCCTTTTCTTGATGCAGAAAGTTGGTGTAGCATGTCATGCCGGCTAACAGCTATATATATATATATATATATATAATAATATATAACTGATATATAACTATATATATATATAATATAATATATAACTGTATCGATTTTAATTCCAATCAAATTTTTGATTTTATAATATTAGTCGACCGATTTATATATTCATATTATTTATTTCCATTTTTTTCTTTAGTATTATTACATTTATAATTCCATTATTATTTACTTCAATTATTTATTTTTGGTGTTTAATTTAAGCCCTATTTTCTCACCTCTTTCGGTTTCTATTTAATTTTCTAATTATTAAGAATTAGTTTAATAACTTAATTTTTTCCATCGCCATTTATTTTCTTCTATTTTTTTGAGCAGATCACTCTTGCAGTGGAGTTCTCTAAATAAATAAATAATAATTATACCACAGATACTAATATGGATTATTAGGTAAGGATTCATGTACTGATGGTAGTAAACCACCTATTCACTAACTCAGAATGAACTATATACCAGTATAAACAACCAGTATAAAATATTTACGTTTCCCTTCATATTCCATCTATTTGCAGATTAAAACATCATGTTAACCGTGTTTTGTTTCACGGAAATATTAATAACGGTTGTACGGTAAAATTAGTAATTTGGTTCCCGCGTATCCGCCCCCCCCCCCCCAATTCACCGAATACTTACAGGAGTCAATCATTTGCAACGGGAATGATGTATATATATATATATATATATATATATATATATATATATATATATATATATATATATATAAAATGGAAATAAATAATATGAATATATAAATCGGTCGACTAATATTATAAGATCAAAAATTTGATTGGAATTAAAATCGATACAGTTATTAACTATATGTTCATTTTCAAAGTTTTTCACATGATTAAGTCATTTCGTCCATTTTTCTGTTGGAAATTTATTAAAAAGATGGTCAGCTATTGATTCTTTTTTATTTTTTTTTATTTTAAGGAGTGGAAAAAAATTCTCGACTGTGTTCACTAAACTAACTGTTCATCAGAGCTTCGCTTGTAGAATTACTAACGTTATAGTTTAAATTGTTTCCCCATGAGCTTTGGCTTGTCATACATCAAACACTACCTCAAACCTCTTAAAGGCTTCTAGGGTCCTGATCGAAACATGCTCAGTTTTTATAGTGATTCAGGTGGAACAAATGGCAGAAACAGACAAAGAAGTGAAAAATTACCTCGTACAAGTTAGCGTCTGAGCTGTTTAACTTTTCTATCTTTTTGAACGGGGATTATTTGAAGCAGCTAAAGTCTATGCTTCTCCTTAGCTAATGCCTGTAGACTCAGCACCATTCCACTACTTGTGTAGTTGCCATCTGTGTAAATGGCTGCGCTATATCTCACCAGTCACTATCTTGGATGACAATCTCTTAGATACTCTCTTCATGACCTAGATTTCCTACTTTCCTCTCTCTCCTCATTCCTTCTTAGTTGCAATCCTCTTCTACTTGTAAAAATCTAGGAGGATTAGTACAAGAGGGTATAAAGCTGTTGACAATGCCGTTGATTTTTTTTTTAGCATAAATATGCTTTATTGATGACTAAACTGAAAAAAAGTCGTTATAAAAAAGCGTGACAAAAAAGTGGCTCATGCGCGGTAGCCATGTATGAAAAAGAAGACTGTATGTTATACAGTACATAGGTTTGTCGGGTGGACCTAAAGTACATACGTGTGTCGAGTGGACATTTATGTTCCTGAATCTGAGCAGAAGGCTCTAAACGATTTTTTTGTGAAACATTAATTTTCCATTGCCGTTTAAGGGGTAATACTACCTTGTAACTTTTTTTTTTTTTTTTTTTTTTAAATTTTGGTTGTGTATGAATGTTCGTATAAAATATTTTATTAACAGACACGAGCAGTTTTGAGATTTTCTTATACGTATATCTCAAAAACTGATGGGAAACAGACATAATATCTTTAGAAACTTGTTCCTCTAATTTTCGATGAGCCGACTTAAGTCAGAGAAATAAGTGCTTTAAATTTGGAAAGTGATATTTTTGTCAGTATTCCTGTGTTTTTTTCTCGCTGCTTTTGGATTGGGTTTTAATAATACAATTAATTTGTCAGCAAATCAAGATATTTAAATTAAATAAACTGTTTTTGTTATTAGTAAAAGAGCTTTACGAACGGAACAAACAGTGGCTGAATAAGTAATTTCTGCTAATATAGATTTTCTGTGGTTTGTGGCACCTAAAATCTCACTTAGAAGTAGGTGTTTAGATTTTTGAAAACATATTAACTCGTATCTATTCCAAGCTGTCTAATTAGTTCAAGGGATAAGAACGTCAAACGTGAAGCAGTTTTTACTTCATTTTTTTCTCTTTACTTTTGGAATTAAATATGTACTATTTTATTGAAACGTATCTAAAGGGACCCTCACACTGGCAAAAATGTTTCTCAAAATTCAGAAGAAGTCGGTTTTGTGCAAAAATATTGCGAGTGCGAGGGAAAATATTGTGCAAAAAAAGAAGTATTCAATATTTTGTGGGGCGTTCAATAGTTTTCTGAAAGTTTAGACAATTTTTGCGGACCTGTCAATATTTTGTAGCATGAAAATGCAGTGTGAGGGGGCTGACAAAATATTACGCAATTGTGTGTGTGTCATTTAGCATGTGTGCGTTTACTATACATTTTTAAGTATTTTATATCCTTTGTTCATCTTTATCTTATCCTGTCTATTAAAAATATATTGATTTGATTAAATATTTTGATGCAAATAATTAATTCTTCTGCATTTTTATGTCAATGCATTTTCAATTGCACATATACATAGGCAACAATGACCCAATTATAAAAATGAATAAAATATTTTTGAGAAACTTTTTTGCCAGTGTGAGGGCCCCTTAAGTGATCATTTGGTTATTCCGTAACATTCTCCGATTATGCATTCCACTAGGCTCTGACTGATCGTTAAAATTAGCGTGTCATGGCTACTTTATACCCTATCAGAGTGTTAAATTTATTTTAGAACTTCACAAGATGACCCCTCTTTCTCCCGGGTCAAGGTGAGCCACGGACTTAGCATCCGAGAAAAGCCCGAACTATGTACAAGACACCACGTACTTCGCGTTAATTCATTGGTTCCCTTGAACTTAGCTCTCCCTCATACTGACCCGGGGTCAAAACAGCACAGGTGCTGTTCGGACCAATGCTTTCACTTCATCTTATAATACTTAGCTTAGGAAGAAAGTGTTCCGTGAAAGAGGATAATTTATTTGCTATCGTGAAAACATTGAATATCATCTGCTCTAACACTTTAAGAGAAATGCACGCATTCACATTTTCTATGCCTTGAATAATATTCGCATAGTTTATATGTAGGCAGAAAAATTACTTTGCTTCAGTACATCAGCATGTAATTACGGTACCGTTTTCAAGGCAATAACATAGCCACTCCAATGGGGTGACCTTTACATTTCGATTGCAGCATAAAGTAAAATCCATGTGATACATTCCAGAATATGAGAAATTTCAGAGCACAATATACTGATATATTCAGTATAATGTACTAAACCTGATCTCCATCCGAAAACTTTCACACTATAGAGGAAGAACTAGTTTAAACCAATTTACTATATTCCGAGATGATATGATGGGATTGGGTATGCAGAGGAATATTCTTTCAGAAATGACGACCTTTCTTAGGCACAAACAATTTTTAAAGAATCTTAGTAGTTGGAGAAAAAATATGACCAGCAAATAAAGAAAGAATCGCCAAATCCAATGCGCTCAAAGTTGGTTTCGAGAATATACGCATAAAATATTCTTGAAGGTATAAACTAATTTTTCAATCTCAATGCGGCGACGCCCGTTAACTGAATAAAAATAATTTATTATTGAATTGCTGTATTTTATGAAATTTCCAATGCCAGGTTGAGTTTCAACTATTCAACAAGATCACACTTAAGTTGATAAGATCCGTTGGCTGAAGGTAAAAAAAAAAAAAAAAAAAAAAAAAAAAAGATTCTGAAAGTAAATTATACATTCATCTAAATATAAAAAATATATTACAAGCGTATCATAGTTATCTATCATTTATGTAAATTTCTGAATGGCAGACGATAAAAAACAAATTTATCACACTTTCACTAAATAAATATTATTGGGTGGCCTTTTAGCTAATACCTTAAAAGGTGTAAACTAAATGCAAGGTATTGAATATTGAAATATTAGTAAAGAAGGTACCTGGAGCCGACCTATTTTTTTGAACTTTTTTATTTTAGATAGTGTTTTTGCTTTTAGTTTCATTTCACATCGGGCAATTTATTCTATGAATATGAATTCTATAAAGAAACATTTTTATTTTATTTTAGTTTTTTTCACCATTTGGTGACAAAACCACGGCTTTGTTCTTAGTTCAAAATTAAAGATTGACTGAAAAGTATCCGTCTGTTGATTATGTGTGTTGTTAAATGTTCTGTCTGTTGATTATTTTGTGTATTGTTAAGTGTTCTGTCTGTTTTGTTACATTAATCCAACAAAAAGAGAATATCTTTTTTTTTTGAATATTTCTCAAAAAATCCAATTCACCAAATGGCATTTGTTATTTTTACTTTTTCAAATTTTGTTCTATAGATGTGTATGCATGAGGTTTTTAATGATTTAAACAATGTACTGGCTATTATCGGAAAGTAAGTCTGTCAAATTGTGGGGTAATTTAAAATTTGTCCTGAGTCTACACTCTGTCAGTATGTGCTTTATTGTTAGCTGAGTATTGCAGTATGTACATGTCGGTCTGTCTTGTCTGGTCATAATGTAGGATTGTGTCAGTCGTGAATGGCCAATCCTTACATGGCATAAAACTACTTCTTCACGTCTTTTTGATCTTTTACTGGATGACCATTCCTGTATTGTGTGCTTGATTTCTCGAAGCTTGTTGTCAGTCGTGTTGTACCAGGATTCTTGCCATTTATCTGTTATGTATCTCTTAGATAAGGCTTGGAGATCCTGGTATGTCATTTAATGTACGTCTGGCGCTGGTCGTCGAGTGGCTAGTTTAGCCTGTTCGTCTACTGCAGTATTTTGTCTGATGTCTTCGTGGCCGGGTAGCCAGTACATTGTGAAGGTCTTATTTGTGTGATGTATTATTTCAAAAATTTCACGTACTATGGGGTGTGTACTGTAATAGTCTTGTAGTGATTGTATTGAACTGAGTGAGCCCGAGCATATTACAATGTTCTGATGTTCTGTGTCTGGTAGGCTGTTCAGTCCTAGTTTTATGGCTTCCAGTTCAGCTGAATACTTACTAGTGTCGTCTGGAAGTTTTCTGTAGTAGCAGTTTTGACCAATAATAGCAGCTGCGCCTGTCCCATGTGGAGTTCTTGACGCGTCAGTGTATACAAAAAGAGAATCACTATTTTCTATGTGAAAAGCTTGAAAAAACGAAGTGTAAAAATGCCTAGAAGTTGGATTATTCTTTTTGAATTTTGAAAAGGTTAGATTAATTTTTAAAATTTCTAATTTCCACGGAATATATGAACATACAGGATTCATGAGAACAGGCGTTGCTGCTATTAATGTACCATTCGTATAGTCCAGGTATCGTAGGTGTAGTGGCCTTTGCATTTTTGGGTGCTGTTGATATTTTCTAAGTATTCTTTCATCAATGTTGTTTGAAATCCACACCGTTTGGCCGATTTTGACCAAACTTGGAATAATGGTAGGTTTTTATATGAGAAATCTCCTAGGCTAGGTCAAAAAAATCTACCAGCTGTCTGTCTGTATGTTTGTCCCTTATACAAATCCACACCGTTCGTCCGATTTTCACTGAACTCGGTGCACATGTAGATCTTAATCTGGGGCGTGTCGTAGGCTAAGTCAAAAACGTCTACCAGCTGTCTGTCTGTATGTTTGTCCATTATACAAATCCACACCGCTCGTCCGATTTTGACTAAACTCGGTACACATGTAGATCTTAATCTGGGGAGTGCCGTAGGCTAAGGCATTAAAAAGGCATAAATAACATGATATTTCAATAAATTTATTAAAATATGTCTGCCCTACTCGTTTCGTTGTATTTTTATCGCGGTTACTCCCTATCTCCATAGGGAGAACCCGCTTATGAGGTTGACCTCATGACGCGATCCGGACGTGCCGACCAGAAACTTTCTCGTTTCAGACCCCACAGATCACGAAAATATAGGTGGTTCAAATTTATATATATATATATATATATATATATATATATATATATATATATATATGTATATATTTATATATATATGTATATTAGCGCGGTTCCTCCCTCCCCCATAGGGAGGAACCCCGCTTATAAGGTTGATACAATGAAACAATCCGGAAGTGCCGACAAGAAAATTTCGCGTTTCAGAACCCCTAGAGACCGAAAATAACGGTGGTTCAAATTTGTATATATATATATGTATATATTTATATATATATATATATATATATATATATATATATATATATATTTGTCTGTTCGCTCATTTCTGGCTTCCCTGATGGTCCGATTTTGATGAAATTTGGTACAAAAATCTGTCGTCCAATTTGAAAGGTCAAGTTCGTTAACCAGCAAAATCCGCCCACTGGAAGATGGCGTTTGGGGCGAAATTCGCGCAAAACAAATCGTAACGCTTACGTTTTTGAGTTCATAAGCTTGTAAGTACTCGTTTTATAGGCTTCTTGGGCTAGGAAAACGAATGAAACCATTTTCAAGGCGATAGCTTTAACCGTTTTCGAGAAAACTGAAAAAGTAATTTTTGAATGCCGTTTTTGGTATGGGTACTTAGAATCATGGGATTCAGTTGAAACATTTACTGCATCTTTTACTTTCATTGAAACTAATATGTTGAAATTTTGGTTGCGTTTGGAGTTAAGGAAGGGTTAGAATAAAATATTTTATTAACAGACATAACAAAGTTTTGGTAACTTTGTATACTTTCCTTAATATCTCGAAAAAGGTTAAGAATCTTGGGAAACGGAAGAATACCATTGGAAAGCTTACTAAATGCTCTACAAAAAAGGTTCTAAGGAAAGTTTTGATTAGGCGATGTCAATCGGAGAAATAAGTGCTTAAAACTTTAAAGTAATTGATTTCGCTTATTCGAACTGTTCTTTTTGTCTTTGATTTTGATACTTAAAATTATGGGATTCAGTTGAAACATTTTCTGCATGTTTGAATTTCATCAACACTAATATGTTAAAATTTCGGTTACGTTTGGACCTAAGGAAGGATTAGAATAAAATATTTTATTAACAGACATGAAATGTTTTGGGAACTTCGTATACATTCCCTGATATCTCGAAGACGGTTAGGAATATTGGTAAGCGGAGGGTTACCATGCGAAAGCTTACTAAATGTTCTACAAAAAAGATTCTGAAACAATTTTTGATTAGGCTATGTCAATCGGAGAAATAAGTGCTTAAACTTTGAAGTAATTGATTTCGTTTATTCGAACTGTTCTTCTTGTTTGTTTTTATTCCTTGTTGTTTTTTCATTGGTTATAGTAGGATAATGTATTTGACAATAAAACAGATTAATTAAAATAAGAAAAGCAATTCATTGTTAAAAATATATCAGGCTGTACCGTATGAAATGTCAGTTTTGGATTTGTCGATTTCCTTCAAATGTCTTGAAACTGTCGAGGCTCCTATTCCGAGTTCTTTGGCATATTGCCTAGTGTTTTTAATTGCTTATAGTAGTCAAATGTATTTGTCAATAAAACAGGATACGTATAATTAGAATCAATATTTTGTTTGTTAGAATTCGAAGATGCCGTATGAATATCTAGATTACAGTACTGGTGTTGATTTCGTTCTTTAGAATTATTCTTGGTATTCCCTTTTTTCATCTGTTACCCATAGTTTTTTATTGTTAGTAGGTTTTTCTTATTGATTATAGAATATAAATCTATTTGGCTATAAAACAGGATACGTAAAATTAGTGACAATATTTCGGAGATTTCTGAGCGAAATACTTTTAAGATTTTCTACCACCACGAACGGCTTTTTTCCTCTATTTTTATCCACTAGATAGGCTTTATTTTGCATATTATTCTATATAAGTTTTATTCAGCAGGGGATTCTGATGAAATGTCGTGTTTTTGCTGTGGATTTTAGATGCGATGTATCTAAGATTGGATAACATTAGCGAATCTACATAGTTAAGAACCGACGACGGAGGATTATTTCTTGCTATGATTTAGTCTACATATGTATATTAAGTCCTAAATCCAAAAAATAAACTTCACAACGGTTAGATACTATGAGCGAATATGGAGGTTCAATGCCCGTAGAAGCAGAAGGTCCGCAGGAAATTTACCTGCTAAGAGTTAATCCTCAAGAGCTGTAAATATACCCCAGGTATCTGCCGACACAAATACAAAGCCTAGGCGGAGAGCACCCCAAAAACACAGATCCAAACATAGGTTATAAACTAAATATTCATAAAGACTACTTAGTTGTAAACCGATTCATCAATTAGCAATCAATAGTTTTCAACAAAGGTTATATACTAAATATTGATAAAAAGTATTGAAGTAGAAAAAAAAACAATATTCCACAAGACTTGTTTTTGGTCCATTTGTATCTACTCCATAGACTTAATTAGGTATATTATTCTATTGTAGTTGGGCAACTAAACTTTGTTTTATTTTGTTAAATAAAGTTTTTTTTCTTGACTTGTTATTCGTCAAGACTTTTATTTGTCCTTGTGTATTAACTAGATAGGTTTTATTCGGCATATTATTCTATATAGGCTATATTAGGCAGGGTATTCTACTCAATCTTGTGTACTTCTTCTTGATCCTTCTGTACATGGGCGTATATAAAAACAATTTCGGGGGGGGCTGAGACCATTTCCAGGGTATGGAATACTAAATATTTAGAGCTTGGAATAGTTTTAGGCAACTAAAACGCTATTACACGTAAAATAAAATATGTTTTATGAACTAAGTGATCTTATTTAATTTATTTTTATGGGTTTTACGAGAAGTTTTTATCATCAATTCAAAATTTCGGGAGGGGCTGCAGCCCCCTCAGCCCCCCCCTCATATACGCCCATGCTTCTGTATCCACTAGAAAGGCTTTATTAGGCATATTTTGTATCGATTTATAGAGCTTTGCTTTAGAATGAGAGCCAGATTCTGTAATTTCCGCTTCTGTGTAAAAGTTAGCTACTGTCGGTGTCCCTGACGCCTTAATATCACTTTTATTCGACATGTTCGAGAGGATTTTGACAATTTTCAAGAGATATATAAAAAAAATAAGTTTATTTCTTTTCTAAGCTTATCAAATGGCACTAGGGACATGAACGGAACCGCGCTAAGATGCTGCAGTTCCTGCGAGTCGGACTTTATTTATATATATATGCTTGTCTGTTCGTGCTCCTGACGGCTCAAAAATGGTCCGATTTTGATGAAATTCGGTACAAAAATCTTTCTTCTAATTTGAAAGGTCAAGTTCGTTAACCAGCAGAATCAGCCTACTGAAAGATAGTTTTTGGAGCGAAATTCGCGCAAAAAAAATCGTAACGCTTACGTTTTTGAGTTCATATGCTTGCAGGTACTCGTTTTATATGTTTCTTAACATAGGAAAACGAATGAAACCATTTTCAAGATGATATCTAACCGTTCCTGTGAAAAGTGGAATTAATGTTTTTGCAAGTCATTATTTTTGTTAGGGTACTTAGAATCGCGGGATTCAATTGAAATAATTTCTACATTTTGGAAATTAATCCAAACTAAGATGTTTAAATTTTGGTTACATTTGGAGTTAGGGAAGTATGCGAAAAAAAATATTTTATTAATAGACATGAAAAGTTCTCGGATCTTCATACATTTTTCGTAAATATCTCGATAACGGTTGGGAAATCGTGGTATGTGGAAGGTGACTATTTGAATGCTTACTAAAATCTCTACAAAAAAGTTTCTAAAGCAATATTCGATGGGGCAACGTCAATCAGAGATATAAACGCCGAAACTGAAAAAGTGTTTTGTTGTTTTAAAAGGGTTTTTCTTTTTGTTTATCTCACTTTTTAATTGGTTGTTTTTTGTTTTAAGTTGAATTTATCAGTAAGATTAGTATTGTAGTAAAATAAGCTAAGAAACTATAAAAGGTATTGGTAATAAGTTTGGATTGGCTGTGGTAATCAAGATGGCTGTGGCCAATATCATGATGGCATATACATAGATTTGTTTTGAATTCTCCTATCTGTATAACCTTCCTCATAGCCTCCAACTGAAGTTATCGTTACTGAAGCACATATTTACAGTTGATTATAACAGTAAAACGAATTTGCTAGTAAAACAAGAGACTTAAAATGACAACGAATTTTTGGTTGTTTAGAATAGAGCCTTCTCAGCAGTAGTCGAAGAGTAAGTACGTTTTCAGTACATAATTGTATTGATTTTTACAGATTAAGAATTATCTGTTTTTTTGTAAGTTGGTTACTGTCAGTTTTCTGTGATTTGTGATGTTAATCTATTCAATTTTTTCGAGATGTACGTAACCGCGCTAAGATGACGCAGTTCCTGCGAGTCGGACTTTTTTTATTACATGTCTTCTTCTACCTGGGTTAGTGCCATGGTAAAAAATGAGTAAATCGATAAATCGCGAAGAATTTAAAATTTTCACCAATGTTAAGTCAATATTTATATTAAAAAAATATATTATAATTTAAATTATAACCGACATGCCTGAAGCCAATAGATTAGATGACAAAAACAAAACAAATTAGCTGATCTTGTCTTATGTTTAAATCAACTAATTGTGCAATATGACTCGCATAAATATTTAGTTTATATATTTAATTTCTTTGTGTTTTTGTTTGCTGAATTATTCTTAATAAAAGGATAATTTAAAAAAAAAAAATGAATAATAGATGAAAATTAATGTTCTGCATCACATTCAACTCATGCCGTACATGTAAATATTGAGGGCAGGAAAAATATTAGATGCACATACATATATTTACATTCGATTCCTAGTACTTTTTATCGTTGTAAATAACATTGTTTAAGTACTTAACCGAGAAACTTATGCCCTCATCTTTTGTTAAAAGTTGATTTTGATTTCTTATATTTCTGAGTCTAATAGCTCATACATACAAACGTTCTTCGAGAGTAAATGATGAATTCACTTTATTTTCTGCGATCCTTTGTATTGTGTTTGCAGTCTTTATTCTGGTATCGCCTAGATTGCAGAATGGTGGGCCTGTCCAGGTTATCGGGTACACAAGAGTTCGTCTTGAATGCAAATCTAAACATATCGTCGATGCTAAAGCAAACTAACGAATATGAAAAATGCATCTTTCATTGTCCATCTTTAATCATTTCTGCTGGACTTATTTACGGCAAATTCTTCAATCTGACTTCACTCTATTAAAGGGAAAGTATTCCACTATCAAAAGGTCACATCTGCCGAATATTTGACAGTCCAAAAAAAAGTTATGAATAAATACTTTTCCACTCTGAAAAGTGTTGATTTTCATATTCGTTAGTTTGCTTTTGTATCGACGATATGAGGAAGAACAAGTTTTTCCCCATCTGATACTTAGGCTTGAAAGCATTCATTGATTCCAGCTTGGATTTGCTTGATTTATTTCTCACGATTCCATAAAACCCTCGTCAGAAGAGGTATTAGGAACCTGTTGATTTAGGAATTCAAGTTCGGGTAGTAAGTCGATTACGGTTTTGAAATATTGTCTAGCGTCTGTTCGGTTTCAAGTGTTATTGTTGAAGTGCATTCCTTGTCGTCATTTAGGCTTGCTGAAGATGGTCGAACCATGAATGAGATATGAATAAACCAAAAGTGTTTTTCTTTAGGAAACCCTTTTAGAAATCTTCGTTTTAGCGCGGTTACTCCCTACCTCCATAGGGAGAACCCGCTTATGAGGTTAACCTCATGACGCAATCCAGAAGTGCCGACTAGAAACTTTATAGGTGGTTCAAATTTGTATATATATATATATATATATATATATATATATATATATATGCTTGTCTTTTAGCAAGCTCAAAAATGGTCCGATTTTGATGAAATTTGGTACAAAAATCTGTCGTCTAATTTGAAAGGTCAAGTTCGTTAACCAGCAAAATCCGCCCACTGGAAGATAGTGTTTGGGGCGAAATTCGGGCAAAACAAATCGTAACGCTTACGATTTTGAGTTCATATGCTTGGAGGCACTTGTTTTATAGGATTATTAACATAGGAAAACGAATGAAACAATTTTCAAGGCGATACCTGTAACCGTTTTTGAGAAAAGTGGAATCAATGTTTTTGTAAGTCATTATTTTTTGTGGATACTTAGAATCGCGGGATTCAATTTAAATATTTTCTACATCTTGGAAATTATTCCAAACTAAGATGTTTAAATTTTGGTTATATTTGGAGTTAAGGAAGTATGCGAAAAAAATATTTTATTAATAGACATGAAAAGTTTTCGGATCTTTATACATTTTTCGTAAATATCTCGATAACGGTTGGAAAATCGTGGTAAGAGGAAGGTGACCATTCGAATGCTTACTAAATTCTCTACAAAAAAGGTTATTAAGCAATATGCGATAGGGCACCGTCAATCAGAGATATAAACGCTGATGATTTGTGATGCTAATCTATTTCATTTCTTCGAGATGTACGTAACCGCGCTAAGATGACGCAGTTCCTGCGAGTCGGACTTTTTGGTTTTTGGCCCACAATCTGTGTACATCATTCGTATTCTAAATATCCTCGTAGACAAATTAGGGTATACGTTTTTAGCCTGAAAGTAGAATTTAAAAGAAAAAAATAACAGTGAAGAATGTTACATTCTTCTTGTTGCCGCATTGACAACATGTTCTCTGATAAAAAAAAGTCTTGGGATAAAATGTATTATTTCAAGACAGCCTCATCTTGGACCCGAAGTTCCGATCCCTCACGCAAATAAGACAAGCTGCTCCTGGTTTTCTAAGGAGGGCTGCTCGATCAAATCGATTAAACACGATAAGTAGAGCGGAGTTTTCTGGAGCGGTGATGATCGGCCATCGAAGTCAGGGCAACCAGCGTAATCGTCATAAATGGAACATTTGTAGTTGAGAAAATCGTTAAATAACAATAGTGTAATATTCATTATTAAGGAATTATGTGACATTTGTAAGTTAAGGCGCAACTATATTTCTTCCTGTAAAGTCTTTAATATTAATTATAATATATATATATATATATATATATATATATATATATATATATATACTATATATTTGAGGAGCCTGGCATCAAAGTTGGACAACTCCACTTTTGATTTTTGTACAGGAGATGTAAAGAACCATATCTACTATATGGTTGTCAGTATCATGGTGATTTTTTTATATGTCATTCTTATAGGTCCCAAAAACATTTTTAAAAACGAATTGCAAAATTAAATGAGGAGTATTAAGACCGCAATTACACTTCAAATGTTTTTGAAACCAAAGGGAGGCATTTTACATTTAATCTGTCCAATTTTGCAACTAAAAAATTATGAATTGAATTATCAATGAATTTATATTTTCTTGTCTACACTCTAATGAATGAGGGTCATTTAAAATAACGTAAATATATCTAATGTATTAAAACAAAATCATATGAAAGCTGTGATATAGTTAAAAATGACATGAACAAATTGTATTTAGATGCCGCTTGACAAAAGTGAGGTCTTTGATTTATTCTTACACCTAATAAAAAACTAGTTTCGGTCATCACACTCAAAGTGTCCTATTGATAACTATAGCAGCTTTACCCTGTACTTTGAGGTTACGTTATCACTGTAAACGGTCTGCTTCTTACAAATTTTCTCCGAAGTCCTGAGCGTTCAGCCATGATGGATTTGCAGTGCTTGTTGGGAGCAGGTTGCATGAATGCAAGCTTCTCATTGGCTTCTGAAGGAGTTGTCATTTTTTGAAACGAAACTATGACAGAATTGTCTATATTCTGATTCTGAACTGATCCAATACATGCTATTTTACCTAAGTTCTGTCCGTTTTTAATGCAGAAAAGTTGTAAAACCCAATTCAGCATAAAAATCCACTTAAGAATCGAACAAAATATCAAAACTGAAAAAAATGGAGTTGTCAAACTTTGATACCAAGCTCCCCATATATATATGGGGAGCTTGGTATCAAAGTTTGACAACTCCATTTTTTTCAGTTTTGATATTTTGTTCGATTCTTAAGTGGATTTTTATGCTGAATTGGGTTTTACAACTTTTCTATATATATATATATATATATATATATATATATATATATATATATATATATATATATATATATATATATACAACTTTTCTATATATATATATATATATATATATATATATATATATATATATATATATAGAGAGAGAGAGAGAGAGAGAGAGAGAGAGAGAGAGATCAACTTTCAATTACTAAAATATTCTAGATTTTATGCAACTTTTTATAATTCTTTCGTCAGTGGTTTCTACCGCCAACTTTTGAAAAAGAGCGAATCGCTACTGTCGCAAGCTCTGCATTCAATATAAATAAATAAATATATACATTAGAAAAAATTCACATTTTTCAAATTGTCACGAAATCCGAACGACATGATCTACATATTTGAAATATTTCATTTCCAAAAATAAAGACATTTAAGATTTTAAAAATATGTTGAAAATCAGTCTATTAAAACGGCTTGAGGATTTTTGAAATGTATTAACAAAAAATTATTAACAAAAACAAAAGAAATCACGTAAAAAGAAATATTTGGTAATTTGTTGTTGATTTTGCTTAATGTTGCTTTATTAGCAAAACGCTAATAAAGCAACATTAAGCAAAATCAACAACAAATTACCAAATATTTCTTTTTACGTGATTTCTTTTTTGAAAGGTATTATAGGTTATTATCTAGAAATCTTGTTGATGATTGCATTTATAAACAATGCTTAAGGAGACCTTCAGAAATAGAAAGTGCTATGAAAAAAACAGATATTGTAGGAAGCGAATTCTTTGATAGAGCTGTAAAAAAAAAAGAAGAAAATAGATAACTCTCAGGAAGTCATAAAGCTAAAAGTTGTTCCTCTGGTAAATATTTCCGACTTACATTCCAATATTCACTTTCATTTCAGTGAAAGGCTATTAGCTGGTCATCTAGTAGAACTCCTTTTCTAATTATCTCAGGATCATAAAAAAACTAGGGATTTGAAATATGTTCAATGGTACTAATGATTCTAGCAGTTAAAGCACATAATAAATAAATAAACAAATTAAAAAACAAAACAAAAAAAACTTTAGAATGAGAGGTAATCGAGGAGGTGTTGCGAGTAATTTCCGCTTAGAGTTGGCTACTTCCAGTTTCCTGTGCACTCTGGCGCTTGAATTTCGCTTCTTATTGAGCTTTTTTCTCAGGAAGTGTTTACATTTTCGCGAAATTCCAAAAGAAAGTATTAACTGTTTCTAGAGCACACTTTCCGAGTGGCACTAGTTCGTAATGAACGATTCTCGAATATGAATCGATCTTTCGAATCGAAATGTAAAGATCGATCCACAAGAAAGATTGGCGAGTTCAGATTCAAAAGATCGATCTTCTATATGGATGGATTTTACGTTTACTTACAATTACTTACGAAATTCGTATTTCATTTCAATTCGAATCGATTCTCATTCTAGAATCGCCCATTACTTCTAAGAATCGACCTGCAGCCTAATTAATTTCTAACCTCTTACCTATGGAATGTTACTCCATCTTTCTTCGGTTGTCCTCTGGTACAATTGGTACATAGAAACGCCGAACAAGTAGGCATTGTGCACTCTCTAGTTTTTTTTTTTTTGTTTTTTTTTTCGGCGCATCGACAAATCTTGGCCATTAGCGCCGGGCCTCCATATGCAACCAGGAATTTTCTCAGCGAGCCCTGAGATGAGAAAATTCCTATCGCCGGTGGGGATCGAACCCACCATCTCCCGCTTATGAATCCAGCGCGCTAGCCACTAGACCGCGGGAGACCCCTGCACTCACTAGTTATTCCAAATTAAAATTATTATGATAGTAAACCATAAAAAAAAAAGTAAAACGTTTTGAGGGAAGTGGCCAACCATCATGGCCGCCATCGGTTTTGTTTGAGTGACAGGTTTTGTTCCCAAAACATTCCCTCCCCTCCTTTCAGAACTCCATGAAAATAACAGTCTTGGAAAAAATGTAATCGTAAAGCCTGATTAAAGTTTGAAACGATTGTAGATAGGTCGATTCAGTAAGAGATCAGCCTTTAGCGATCGATGCTTTAAAAAGATCGGCCCTTAGAGATCGATTCTTTAAAGAGATCGGCCCTTAGAGATCGATTAAAAAAATTGATATATCGTGTTAAAAAGATCGATCTTTTAAAATATCAATTCAGATTACCCATCTCTACCACTAGTTAAAAGCACATTATGGAAACGCGCGATTCAGACTTTTATAGTTGCTTTCGCTCTGTTCATGATGACTTTTAATATTAAAAAGAATTATTTCTTGATGTTCTTTAGGAGACTAGTTTGAAAATCAGGTTGCTTTTGGGTCTGAAAAAGAAGTACGCATAACGTAAAATATGGCCTAGTCAGCTATTGCGCAAAAAACAACACTTTCTACGAAGTTCATTGATTCAGTTGGCTGTGTTGTCTTGTGGTACTCTGAAAAGGCCACGTATAATTTCTATAATTTCGATTCACATTTCCTGTTCCATTATTAACAAGGTAACTAATTTGCTTTAATATGTTCTAACAATATGTATGGCCTATTTATTATCATACTCAATATAAATTTGCTTCCCCCTTCTTTAAGTACACATTATAAATAAACTTAACAAGACGTGCTTTCGACTGGAATGCGGTCGTGAAAACACCGGGTACATCGAAGAGTACATGTTCATTAGCATATCGTTAAAACGTAGCTAAATGACAGGTGCTGTGTGTCGAAACCATTAATTCTCTTCGTTCTTTGAAATCTCTCTAATTTGAGAAGCTGCGGCTTACTTACCACATCCGTAAATCACTTTAGATACTTGTACCCTTGCATGATTCCGGCTACATCGACAATGAAACCCGTTTCTTTAAACTCCATCTTACATGAAAATGTATATATTTCATGGAGAAATTGAACAGACCATCCATGTAAACACTTAAATTGTAACAGGGGAACATATTCTTGAACCTAATATGATAATAACTACGCTACCCGAAGCTTTGTGCAATGGATACATAAACTCGCCATGCTCTCTGTGCCATGTGTGGCATTTTCCCTCAGCCTAAAAGTCAGGGATCAAATCCCAGGGATGATTTTCTCAAAATTAGTTTCTCTTCCAATAGTTTTTACGTTTGTCTATTGCAAGTGCTTCTGAACAATATTTGTAGATTATAAGAGTTGCATTTAAATGTAAATTTACATATAAATTTGGACAAATATTCTTTTATAATCAAATGTTAGAAAACCTAAGAAATTCGTCTGATACAAATTTCGAGTAGGGAGCAAACCCCGCTTATGATGTCTAACAGTTGATTACCAGTAGGTCACGATTTTTCTGTATGCGTTCTAACGTTTCTGTGATACAAAACTACTTTGTTATAACGAACAGGCAGGGCCGCTACATCTCAGAGCCGGGCCCCCACTTCTCAGAGCCAGAATGAAAATTCTAGTACTTTGCTATAGGACTTTGGACATTTTAAAATTATTTACATCTTGAGCTTTGAGAGAAATGAGAATAAAAGCTGACAATCGGTGCAGCTAACTTTCGGTACTTGCAGTTTTATTACGACTCGTTATGTACTATATTATTTATGTAAATTTTTTCGTTTATGTACTTGTTTTGTCGTTTATGTACATTAAAAAAAATATAGATTCCATTCCAATAAATATAGGCTACACCCGTCTATATTTCTAAACCCCATTATTTTTACAAGCTCATAACCTATACATTTTTTTCCAATTAGCGAGGCCCGGCCCGGGCCCCCACGGCGCCCGGGCCTGGGACAACTGTACCCGGCTGTCCCCCCATGTGGCGGCCCTGTCCATAATATGACATAATCCAAAAACGAGAACACTGTTTTCGACATTATATTTTTAAATCATTATAGTGCTTATGGGTTTGCGAAGTTTATGAACAATTTATGATGGTTATTGATGAAATGAAACAAATATTTGTCTTGGGTACTTCTAAACAAGCCTGAATTGAGATGACTATTTTTTATGTATTTGCCAACTATTGAAACCAAGATAGTGTGAATGTGTTACATTTGAACTTGAGGAATGATTACAACAAAATAAATGTTGGATTACAAACAATCCTGAGCAGGTTAAACGTTTTGTATATTTTTGAAAATATCATTAAAACGAACGTGGTGAGTGAAGGGAGACCATTCGAAAGCCTGAAAAAATAAAGGCTTAGGAACTTCGATATAATCAAATAAATCTTGGAAAATGGTGCTTGAATTTTCGGAATTTTCTATTGAAATTTATATATTAAGAATACTAAGCAAATTTCCAAATCATAGCAGGGACAAGTGTTTGATGGAAACACTAAGATGACGCAATTTGATTGCGTCAAATTTTTGTTGTGAGAAATAAAACAAAAAACTTTAATATCACTCAAATTTCATGATTTATAATGTGGCAAAGGTTATTTCTAAGAAGTGTTTAATCGGCATACCTGATCCTGGTCGATCAAAGAGGCGTGTAAATTCCTTTAGTGTTCGATCCAGCGATAGTTTCATGGCGCATTACGCTTCACTTCATAAAGAGCTAACAAGAAAAAAAAAGTAAACGCAGCAACTTTCTCTAGCCATTTAATAAAGCATAAAAAAAATATGGGAAGACTGTCTTCTATGAAAAGTAAGAGCGAGTAATGATGCTGCCGAACGGCCCAGATACTTGATGACGTGTAGTGTGGAAGATCTCATCCAGACAAAGTGTTTTTACTTCTTCTTAATGTATATGAAGGGTAGAAGAGAAAAACCACCAGATCCGCAGGAAACGCGGCATCTCAGCGTGTTTTTAAATATTGTTTATATCTGCTGTGATTTGGGTAGCTCCAATCCAAAACTTAACCTTTAAGTAGCGAGGTGGTTTACCCAAACGTAAGTAAGGAGGTGGGGTGCTCACAGTCCCACTTAAAAAGGAAACGGGTTTTTCAAATTCGCTTCTTTTTTATTATTTCACTTTTTTAAACCCATAACCTGTATTATATAATCGAAATATTAAATAAAATGCTCAAATATGATATTTTTCCCCAAAGAGATAAGAAGGATTGCAAATCTATAAATTGAAAATATACAGAAAATTAAGTCATGGGATAAAATAAAAAGGTTAAAATAAAATGGAGCCAACCTTTTCCTCTCATTTTCTCGTCCAAGTGCCTTGCAGTGCGGGGGAACGTTAAGCTACGTCGCACAGTGGGCCAAATGACCGATTAAGGAGAACAAAATTCCGATCACTCATGGACACTTTCGAAATCGAATGAAACACTAAAAACAGATAAAGTAGTGGACATTTGGAGCCATTAAAGATTGAATTTGGACGAGCAAAGCTTCAACCTTAGCTTTAATTTTTGAAATTTGGTCAAAAACACCTCCCTCTTCACCATCCACTGTCAATTTCTTAAAAACATATTGCAAAACGACGGCGTTTGACAAATTTAGTTTTGTCCGCCAAACGTTAAACAGATATTTTCTTGGAATCACACATATACCTCAAAATTGATATTGTTTAAAATGTTGGATAAGGTTGGTTACACAATAGTAAGCATTAACTCCCACTATTCCAGACAACATTTTTTGTTTGAATTCGTACCGTCATTTGGGGTGAGTTCGGACAGGTAGTACGAGTTCGGACAATAGTGCATGTGGCAGGAAATCACGTGACCTTGAGTAAGTTTTTACATTAGGGACATAATTGGCTTGACAAATACGGTCGATATTACATTTTTCCCATGCAGTTAAGCCGAAATCGCCGTGAGAACACTTTGAAGTGAGTAACGAATATTTTAATGCAAGTTGTAATTTCCATGATTTTCGAAATGCTAGAAACAAACGTGTGTGTAAGTAATTTAACCCTAATTTTTCATATTGTATAGTAGGTTTATATGTTGTCTAATGATACATAAATAAATATATTTCTTTTTTTTTCAAAAACTTTTTTTTCTCGTTTAAGTAAAAATCTCGCATACCGTGGGGTGAGTTCGGACATGCATCAATTACACCTGCGTCCTCTTTGCCTAAAGGAAAACAGTATTTATTCCAAAGAGGCTTTGAAAAATGTGATTGACGATGTCAAATCCAAGAAGAAGACTCTGAGAGAGGCAGCGGATCGATTTAAATGATAAATTTAGAGGAAAGCACACCAGAAAAAAGTGGTGGCTAAACTAAATTTAGTAAAGAAGAAAAAAAAAATACCAAGAGAATTTTCCTGCACCTGAATGTAATTTTCCATTAACTCGATTAAGATATTCCCCAAATCGTTAGGGTGCGTTTACACTAGGATAGTTATTGCAGAATATTTATATCAGAGAGAAATTCTGACTAATGGAAACCATGAACAATTTATGTCTGACATAAATCCTACATGGTTTACATTAGTCAGAACTTCTCTCTGATATAAATATCCTGGTACAACTATCCTAGTGTAAACGCACTCTTAAAACATTTCGTCGATACAAAAGCAAACTAACGAATATGAAAGTCACCACTTTTCATAGTGGAAAAGTATTTATTCATAACTTTTTTTTGAACAGTCAAATATTCGGCAGATTTGACCTTTTGATAGTGGAATACTTTCCCTTTAATAGAGTGAAATCAGATTGAAGAATTTGCCGTAAATAAGTCCAGCAGAAATTATTAAAGATGGACAATGAAAGATGCATTTTTTCATATTCGTTAGTTTGCATTTGTATCGACGATATTTGGATAGGTTAGGAAAAAAATCGCAAGATTTTAAGACAAGCCCAGACTGGAATGGTTTTACGGATTTATGAAAAGGAATCAGCCATTAATGGAACGCCTTGCACAAAGCATCAAAAGGCGTAGAGTAGAAGTTGATAAGGAAAAAGTTAAAGAATACTTTTTGTTAATCTAAAAAATATTGTGGAAAATATTCCTCTTGAGAATATCGTCAATTATGACCGAGCTCACTCCAACTATAGTTTAAGTTTAGATTTTTACAGAAATTAAAGGCTGTCCGAACTCACCCCACACGTAGGGGTTGCGAGACAATCTTATCCCACGCTAATTTTTTAATGACTTTGTGTAACTAATATTCATAAAAGCATTCATAAAGTCGTGTACAAAAACAAACCTTAAGTCGTTTATCATAAGATGGGCTATTAATTTTCTATCGTAGGTTTGTGTGGTCGAATCGTTCACGGAGATAACACAGCTGAGCGATAATAGCCCCGACCTAGGCACTGAAATTAGAATGACCGCGACGCGATGGCGGAGTTCAAATCGTGAATAGCCATTGAATCGTGTGGTTTCACCAGAACCAGCTTCCTCCGCACGAACACTTTCCAAACAATCACGATCAATTAAACGGTTTGTTTACATCCTCCTTCTTCAGAGGAGCTGACTCTAGAATTATCTTAAGCTCTATAGAAAACGTGCCTTTCAATTAAAATTAGAGAAAAAAACTTTATTTAAAATATAAATAAAATGGGCTGCCCAACTACCGTGGGTTGCTAGGTACACAGCGTGCTTATCATCCATTCGCAAATAGGGTTAATTTACAGGCTGAAGATGTAAGGAGTTCAAAACAAGGAATAGAGAATAAAGGAGATAAAGACAAAAGAAGGAGGTAGTGATGGATGAGAAGGAATTGATAGAATTAAAAATAAAATCTGAAGTATATAAAGAAACAGTGTGAATGGATGATAAGCACTCAGTGACCGTGTAGAACAAGTATTTAGAAATAAAAACTTATTTTATTTTCTTTTTTTTCTGACAAGTTTTATTGTTTTATAAATAACCTTCCCAGTTATGAATATTTTTTATTTATTTTTTTTATATTTTATTTTTCTTATTTTTTTTGTTTATATGGTTATGTTTAATTGTTAGCTTATATAATAAAGTAGATTTTATATCCACTCAACAATACTTATAGGAAGTTGAAACTTTTTAACCTCTATCTGGGCCTCATCAGTATCTTAATACTAAACGTATTTTATCCGGAACACTTTAAAATTACAAAGACCTCTTGATACAAACCTTTCCCCGACCCCGGCCTAGCCAAGATAGATCATTTATCCCCCAAAAAAACTAACGATGAAAAAAAAAGGTTCTAAGCCTCTTTCAAAAACAGTTTGCCTATGAAAATTATGATTTCATAGTATTGGGCCAAGTTAATACCTTTTCAAGAACCTAATAATAACCTCTTACTTATTTGTGTTATTCCAACTTGGCCAGTTTTCGTTAAATGATGGCCACTATAATGATCGGATTTATTATTTTATTAAAGAATGTGTGGCATTTAAAGATTCAAGCCCTTAGGGTAACGATTCAGGATTATTACAAGTTCTTTGATGACATAAAAACGGTTGGACTTCTACCAGTTCATTTGAAGCAAAATTTAATGTTCTTTACTCCCTATTTGTGTGTTTATCCGAAATCAACGATTTTTAAATTAATGAAGAAAAACTGAAAAAAGTGCTAAAATTTTGCGGGTTTTCGCCTGCCAAAAATTCTCCCCTTGGCTTTCGAATTGGAAAACTTGGTTTCAGCATACTCACACCATACCTAAGGATATTAGAAAAAAAATCTTGTTCGGGAATTATTTATTTATTTAAATTTTAACGTCCATTTATTATTAACTAGGAATTTTAGGACGGGTTATCGATAGGTTACCACCCTTTTCTAGCCAGGATAGGGCTGATGCCTTTCTTTTTTCTAAAGAAAAGCCACCACCCCTAGTGGGAATCGAACCCACGACCTTTGGCTCAGAGTGTTAAGTGCTCACGCCTTAACCCTCACGACCATCGGGTCTCCTGTTCGGGAATTAATGTTAGCTCAAACCTCTCTATCTATTGGGCTAAGATAAGCAACAGAAGTATTGTAATCGACAATAATTACTTTATTGGACATTTTTTTTGTTCATTCTTTAGCCAACGTAAACGACAGAAGTAAGTGTGCGAAATATATATGACTTCTATTTAAATCCCAAATGTTATTTTTATCATCAAAATTATTTCTTATTGGAGGGACATCGTTTTGAAGACCTAACCTTCTGCTATATCGTCAGACCATTGCTCCAGTCTGTTTTTAATAAAGTCCCACCTGTATTTTACTAATATCCAGCCTTTAGTACATGTACATAACGCACACGCAAAATACATTCCATTTTTGGGCGTTAGCGTTTCCCCCTGGGAATAAGAGAGCCTTAGAGTATGCGATTTAAATTTAAAATATGCTTCCATAAGCCACGTGTTAGAAATCGTTCACTGAGTATGCTAATTTGGCTTGTTGACACGCGATAAAAAGTCAAACACAACCGAGTGTTTGCTCAGTCAACCTTTATTGCTTGTCAGCTTGTTTGACATGTTTGCTACGGATTTATTTGCATTTTCTAAAACAAGCAAAAAGGAGAAGAGAAAAGGGAAGCAATTTATTTATTTTTAAAATGAAATTTAGAATATATATATATATATATATATATATATATATATATCCAAATATGTTTTTTTTATTTTATTATATTTGGCTCCAAAATTTATTTTCTCGGCAAAACTCCTGATTAATTTAAAAATAAACCTTATTTTAACCAATTGAAATGAATATTCGAAAGATGGAAGTACGCTGTGTTCTTAGCAACCCAATATATTTGGGCAGCCCTCTTTATTTTTTTGTTTTAAATAAAGAATTTCTTCTTCTAAGAACTAACTAAATATTCATCCCAAAGAATGATCTAACAATTTCAGTATCAAATGTTTGCGCGAAATCGAGGAAAGCTAACATTATTTTTGGATATTCGCTTTCCCCTTAGTGACAAATAATAAACCGTACAACGACAGGAGCGGATAATTTAGCGATGACAGGAATGAAAAATGTTACGTCGACATGCTTCAACGCGGTGAAGAACATCTCCAAACATCAACTGCGACTAGGCGAAGAAAGCTAAATAGCTTTTGACTAATAGATTTCACTTCATGGGAAAGTAATGACTGGTGTCTAGAATTATTGATTAATATTTTAGTGAAGATTAACGTGAGTTTGGCCATCAATTTATATTGACGTTTTTGTAAATAATCATATACAGATCTTCTAAGTCCATTAGTTAAGTTCTTATTATGATCCATTTGAGCTGGAGTTGCCTCGTTGAATCAAAAATTCTTTGATGATTGTGGTAGAACACACAATAAATAATATGTACAAAAATTTAAATCATTCGCATCAAATATTGAAAGCCATCTATGGCTACCTGCAATATCCCCTTTGTCTGTACTTAAGGCATTTGTTCTTGCATTATAAATATTTGTGGTTTTCACTACGTATTTTATGGAGCAGAAGATCAAATTTCTTTAACTGCACGCTATCCTTCACTGATTCATTATTTTTCTCTGTATGTTTCAAGTCTCTTTGACGCCTTTTCTTGAAACACAAATTACACCCTTAATCTAAGGGAACCTTCTACAGGCAGAGTCGCGTCAAGAAATTTACATTGTGCCACATAAAATGCAGTCAAAAATACAGTCCATTTTATAATAATAATAAAATGACAGGTAGTTACTGAGGTGCGCAGTTAAGGGCTATACGACCCTCTCATTCCAAGAAAAAGAACACCGCATACTCACCAAACGCAGTTCACTAAACACTGTAACAAGATCATCTACAGTATACACCTCAGTATCACCTTCCCTTCCTTGATGATACACTTGGCAGGAGATAAAAATGCACTACCCACCACACGATGTGTTGAAACAAAAGTAATGTCAAGGCTAGCAAGAATCTGGTGTGAGATCTGCTCCAGGAGAATAATTTCTAAGATCATCCGATGCTATGGCACCTCGTAAGATCGTGGATTTAAAAAAAATAAACAATGAAGCAATGAGCTTGAAGAGTGATCTTTCTGCTCCTGTCAGACAATGGCCAAGCAATGCTAGTACCTGGCCTACAAAAGTCGACTAGTATATATATTTTTTATTTCCCCTGTACACAAATCCTCCCAGTAAAGTAAAGTAAATTGAAATCCCAGAAAATGGAGAAAACGCGCCCCATAATGATATTAGTGGTTTTAGTTTTTGTGACTTTTCTTTCCTCACAGTGACGTCGACTCGTGCTGACGAGAAATGCCCATATTTCATAAGCCGAGGTAAGGAAAAATCGGTTGCTCGAATTTATGAATTGTTTTGTATTTATGTATAAGTATATATTTACACTTATTTATTAGTATTTTCGCACAACCGTATTGTCAACCGAATGGTTCGATTCTTAAGACATTTGGAAGAACAATAAAATATTTTATTTTTTTTTATCAAACAATATATGATTTTATTACGAACATTATGGTCTTCGGATTTTGACCGTGTCTTCAGTTTCTTCAGAAACGTTTTGCCTTTGAACACTTTCTCAGCCGTACCCTGAGGAAGCCAGCAGTATGACTAGCAAAACGTTTCTTCAGTTTCTGAAGAAACTGAAGACACGGTCAAAACCCGAAGACCACAATGTTTGTAATGACCCGGACCGTGGAACCCTACGAGCTAAATACAAAATAAATCCACAAAACAGCAAAACTGCAAAATAAATGCTGTCTTTGACCGGCAAAATCCACACATCAGTTTTGTTGCGAAATTCGCGTCAAACAAATCTTAGTGCTTACGGTTTTATATTAATAGGTACAGTTCAGAAAATATGCCATTGGAAATAGGAAAAGGTCTTGATAACTCCAAAATGCCGGACTAAAAGTTATTAAATCCAAATTATGCTAATGAAGTTTCTTAAGTGTTGACCTTCTATATCTTTTTCTCAGTAGGTTTTCCCTCTTTCCCTAAACACAATGAAATCATCAACACTTTCTTCCAAGACCCGGTCTACATCACTCACACGACCCCGCATATTTTCGCCCGAAAGCTGTTGGCGTTTGGGAGGATGTTCTCGGCCAGCCTACAATTCGGGAGGCAAATCTCTCTAATTGCGACTTGGAGCCCGAACAAGGCCCCGAAGAGAGGCCAGAGGTTCTGACCCCGGGGTATAGCCTTGAATCTTCCTAAAGCACATCCTATTCCAACCATTAGGGCTGGCAGGAATCTCCATCAGATTAGGGTGTGAAATGAACATGGGAGAAGGCATCGTGAATCATGTGTTTGGCATTCGTTTGAATACGGGAGAAATCACTTGGTGAAATTTAAATTCTCTCCTCATTCAATAATCAAATTCGTGAAAGCAAATTTGTTTGCGAATTTATACAACATTAATCAATAAGTAAGAAAGTCTGAATCCCAGAAAATTCATTATCTCCCTCTAGTGAGCTTTTAAACTCATTACTGTTTCGCCTCCAATGGAACGAAACCATACTTGCAAAACTTCATGAAACACTTTTTCCAGCTGAGATTTTCTAACCAAAACTTATGGCTAAACCTGTCTTGTAGTCAATCGATAAGAAATTCGAATAATCATGTTTCAAATACCACGCTTTCATAACAGTTTATAAGATATTTAAAAAAAAATATACGAAAATTCAAAACTGATCATGTCTTTAATACAAATTGTAATAATTTCTCTAGGGCTAATTTCCATTGTACAAACACATCCTCTTACATATTTGAAGAATAAATTTCGTTCATTCCAGCCATTGAGTAATGACAATAAAATAAATTATATCTTGTTATTAAAAGAATATATTGTATTTTTTTAAATTAATGTTTTGTTACAATATAATAATCAATGGATGGAAGTAATGATATATATATATATATATATATATATATATATATATATATATTCTTTTTGATCTTAGGAGGCATGGGGTCGTTAAAGCAGTGTTCCTGTCTTCATACTACTTTATTTAATAGGCCCGACATGTTTCGTGTATATTTTCGCAACTCTTCAATACTTCTGAATTGAGCCAGACTCCAGAGCGAGTACATGGTAACAAGGGGACTTCCTAGTAAAAGAAGTGCCCCTGAAGAGGAGCGAAAATATGCACGAAACATGTCGGGCCTATTAAATAAAGTATTATGAAGGTAGGAAGACTGCTTTAACGACCCCATGCCTCCTAAGATCAAAAAGAATTTAGATATTTTGAGTCATTTACAAGAATAAATAATATATATATATATATATATATATATATATATATATATATATATATATATATATATATTTGTGTTCAAGAACTGTTTTCTTGTAAGTTGTCACATTGATTGGTGGAAATGATTAGAACCTTTAGATTTTTTGGAACAAATATATTAGTCAATTATTCCCCCCCCCCAAAATAGTATTTGTGAAAATTTATTAATGATACTAAATTGCAATTGATGTTATAATAAGAAAATAAATTACAAAGATTTCCTTTTTAAATAAATGTCAAACTTGTTAATCAATATCTATTTCATATATATACAAGATCTATTTCATTACTTTCATCCATTGATTATATTGTAACGAAACATTAATTAAAAAATACAATATATTCTTTTAATAACAAGATATTATTTATTTTATTGTCATTACTCAATGGCTGGAATGAACGAAATTTATTCTTCAAATGTGGTGTAACTTTATTTATGGAGTTAAATTCTGACTTGGATGCATTAAATTATATTCATAATTATTAAGTTTCTGGAATTTATTTAATAATAGATAAGTCTACTGAGTAATTTCCTGTTGTAAGATAATGATCAATATACAGTTGTCATAATTTTACCAACTATTTAAATTATGATATTGTACATATTATTTTAAACAGTAATGCTTAAACAGTGGCAATGCAAACTAAATTTTTGTAATGTGAACTAAAAAACAAATCAAACAACAGAATTAATGCACACACAGAACGCTTCAGAATGAACGTACGTTTGAGGTAAAGGACCTGCTTGGATGGTCGAGAGCAGGTTCCGTGGGGCGGCCTTGACCGAGCAACCACAACGTACTTATCTACACAACCGTTAAAGTCTCCATTCTAGAGCTCTATCCGCCTTTCTTATTACCAAACTTTTTGTATTTAATTTTTTACCCCCAAAAAATTCTATTGAAATGTGCCGGAAAACTTGTTATGTTTTAACACAGTTTTAAAGGGGTCTCCCGTGGTCTAGTGGCTAGCGCACTAGATTCATAAGCGGGAGATGGTGGGTTCGATCCCCACCGGTGACAGGAATTTTCTCATCTCAGGGCTCGCTGAGAAAATTCCTGGCTGCACACTGGACGTCGGCGCTAATGTCCATGATTTTTCGATGCGCAGTAAAAAAAAAAAAAAAAAAAACAAAAAAAAAACACAGTTTTAAGTTCATGCTAAAATCTGCTATCATAATGAAAACTATATTAAAATCTTTTATTTAATTTTAGCATAAATATACTTTAGCCATGACTAAACTGAAAAAAACGTTATAAAAAAATGTCCGCCGGCGCTCCCGCATGCGCGGTGGCCATGTACGAAAAAGAGGACTCTATGTTATACTGTACATTACATAGGTTTATTGGATGGACCTAAAGCATAGCATTTTTTTTTTTTTTTTTAAATTATTAATCTGCTTGTTATATATATATATATATATATATATATATATATATATATATATATATATATATATACATACATATATATAAATATTACATTTTTATTCTGCTACACTTTGAACCTGTTAAGAGTATTAATATAATTTCTATTTTTTCTAATTTAATTTAATATTGTTCAAGAGATACTGCTTTTCTCGTTCTCCGGATTATTGCTTTGACTAATATTTAAGTTCATTTTCAAATCTGTTGTAATTTTTTCTCAGTATTTTCTCAACAACCGCTCATTCTGTATTACTCTTTCAGGAAGAAATTGTAAACATACGGCTCGCCTTCGTTAAATAGCATGGGCTTATATAGAAAATAATTTCGGAGGGGGCTGGGAAAATTTCGGGGGGGGGGCTGAGACCATTTCCGGTGTATGGAATACTAACAATTTAGATCTTGGAAGAGTTTTAGCCAACTTAAACGCTATTACACCCAAAATAGAATATGTTTTATGAACTAAATGATCTTACCTATTTAATTTATTTTTAAGGGTTTTAAAAATAAATTATCGAAATTTTTACCGATCAAATCAAAATTTCGGGGGGGGGGGGGACTGCAGCCCCCCCTTATATACGCCCATGTTAAATAGAGAAAACAAGAAAATAGAATTTGTAGATTTAGTAAAATATTATTTTTTTTTTCTTTATTAAATGAACTGGCTTGTTGTAACATATTTGGTTTGCATTCTTGGAGCCCATTTTTTTTTTTTTGTAACATTTATTGATTTCCGAGTAAGTTTACAACGTTACTCTGATACATATGTATATAATTAAAGTTTTGGATGCTAGTACATATATAAATTAATTAAAAAATCATAAGTTCATACACTTTTTTTAGGTAAAAGTTTGAATATACGACTTTTATGACGCCATATTTAAAATAGATTTATAAAATGTTTATATTAAATATGTATAAATTAGACTTTGATTGATTCGCGCAAATTTTATAATTCAAAAACTTTTAAGTTGCTCGGAGAGAACAATGTTTAGTTGCAGTTGTTACCATAGCTTATCATTGCCGTAATAAATAAATAAATAAATAGAATAATAAAAAGTTACCTCAATATTTATATTAACAAAATATTTATATTTTATTAATATAAACTATAAATATTTTGTTAACCAAACAATATTCTCTCTCCATGTTACATACTTTATCATGATCTAAAATGGCAAAGCTAACAAGAAAATAAGAGAAAAAAATATAAGCAAGAATATGGAAAATAGGGACAAAAATGTGCAGTCTAAGGGCACACGTTCCTGGTAGCGTCCGGTACGTGTTTTTTTCTTTTGTGGTTTTATATGAAACATCTACATATATAAACAAACCTTAGAACCCACTCGACTAGGAATTTGCTTGCAGTCCTTGCATGGAAAACAACTCTTTGTGGGTCAGAGTCAATTAGCTGTTCCAGGATTTTCCTGGAGCCCTGGACGTGCTGGACCAAGGTCAATGGGGTCTCTTTTATCTGCTGCAGAACAGGCTGCATCTGCGGTTTCTCTCCGCGTGCTGGAATGCTTGACATGCCTTCCAAAAAGAGTTGGTGGTTTGTGCCGTTTTTGTATGAGGAATTCACAATGCAATTGGTGTAAATCAAGGTTTTGCTGAATTGTACATAGCCACTTTAACTTTAAATTGTTGTTTTGCCTACTCAGGAATGAAATAGTGCTATAATTCTAAGTATATAATAATAATCGAATGTTGGCTGTGTAAATATTCAATCTATCAAAACAGAGAAATCATTAAAAATGCTGAGTAATAACTCATTTCCTTCTATCTGACTTAGACCTTTTGGATTTTAAACCGCTGAAACTCAAACTGGCTTTAAACATCGAATTAAACATGTTCAGACCACCGACTAAAGGATTCTTAAGATTTCAATAGGTTCCTATGTTTACACAGCTTCGTAAAAAGAATGACGCAATCCGAAGGGACTTTAAAGAAATCAAGACTTTTCATAACCCATACGCAACGAAAAAAGTCTTATTTAATTCAGTATATATTTCTTTAATTAAATTAAACAAAAAAATACTTTTTCTTGGACGAAAGGTTAAGTTCGTTGTCTAGCAGAGAACGCGTAACGGAAGAATGTTTATTCGCGTGTAAGAAAAAGCCACAAACTAACAAATAAATCTACTTCCAAGGCAATATCTAGACCCCCCCCCCCCCCCCCCCCCCAAAAAAAATCGAAAACCTGGAAGTTTCGTTTTGGGTACTCAAAAGCTCCGGATTGATTTGAAGCGTTTTGTTCTCTTGTGTGCACTTACAAAACTAAGATTTATATGTTCTCCTTGTGTTTGAGAGTATTTTAAAGTAATATATATTACCAGGCATCAACAGCTTTGAACTTTCCGTTTACTTTGGCAAAAATACCAAAATGCGGTACTCATGTAGAGGCTAGTAAATCTAACCATTCTAAAGCAAACTGAATTTCTTAAAGAAAAGATAATGAGAAAATTTTGGTATTATCATCTAGAACGGTAAAAATGTATTTTGTAACGCTTTTACCGGTAAAATGGTTTCTCTATACAAAAGTCGGTTGGTTATTGTTCTAACTATATTTTTTGGTTGCAATATCGCATTTCTTTAGAGCTACCGGAAGTCTAGAAACACAGATGAATATGCTATTTCCGCTATCTGTGCATTTTCACCACATTAGCTCTGAAAATCTTGCTCTTCATGGAGGCTCTTCAACTCAACAGGTATTTCAATTTGCCCGTGGTAAAGCGATTATATAAATTTGAGATTACAGAAAACATGGCAAAAACCTTCAACGAAAAATATTACTTATCCAAATTACACCAAGGATAAGCAATTGTATGAGAGGCTCGCTAAGATGACGCAGTTCCCGCATGTTTAACTTTTTTTCTATAATTCCAGTTCCGTTTTCCTTCAATGACACTAATCCATGTATTGATATTGCTGTTTATTGTAGCGATTCTAGAGAAAATCACGTTCAGGTATTAAGTTCACTTAGTCTAGCGTTACCTCGTAGGTAAGCCTAATAAATGAGATGCTAATGCACTTAGATTCTACTTATGGGCGCTATAAGAAATCAGGCAAAAACATGCGGTTTTGTCATATGCAACTCCGTATTTATTGCATTCCTGTTGTACTTATAGGCTAGCTGTGAACCGTTAATCCATCCTATGTAAATAGAAAAAAAATACTTGAACTTAAAACATTTTCCAGAAGTATAAATTACGCAGGCTGCCATGTTATCTGGCCAACCCGGAAATAAATATAGAAAACATTTTAATTCGGATTTGTTTTTTTGTTGTTTTTGTACAAACCTTTTAGTTTACGCCATTTCCGTTAAATAACATTCCGAATGAATGAACCTAATAAGGTTGAAGTCATAATTGAATATTTAAAGAACATTTTTCAAAATTCATCGACTTAAACTTTACCGAACATAAATTGAAGTCAGTATTGTGGGTGTGTGTTTGTGTGTATATATATATATATATATATATATATATATATATATATATATATGTACCATATATACACACACACATACAATGTTTGATGTCTTTCGTCGCTGGGATCATATATTTTTTTTGGGGATGGAACGGCATTTTCTCTTCTCTAGAGAAAAATGGCGTTCCATCCAAATATATATATATATATACATATATATATATATATATATATATATATATATATATATATTATGTTTTAAGTTGCTTCGCTTCCTTTCAGTGCAATATTTTGCCGGATTCCTCTCCCGCTTCTTCGAGCTGTCATTCATCCCTGCTGGTTGGTTAAAGAAATTTGGCGAAATATGGCACAGAAAGGTGGAGTAAGACCGTTGGACAAAAAATGCCTTATGATCAACAAATGGAATTTTGAGCGAAGCAATTCTGAGGGAAATACTTTAGTGATTTTTATACATTAAATTTCTTATGATAATTTTGCTTTTAAACTTAATATGAGTAAGAAGATGATCACTGCTAAATTAGAATCGGAGATGTTTATATATATATATATATATATATATATATATATATATATATATATATATATATATATATATATATATATAGGGGAAGGTGTTGTACCTCTGACCATATTGTACCTTTGACCACCGAGGCTGTGGCGGCATGTAGCAACATTTATAAATTTTGGTGTAATTAGTGTTTAGCTCCTTCACTAGAGGGCTTGTGTAACCTACTTTGGATTATTCAAGACAAAGAGGATTCTTGCAAAAAATACTTATCCATTTTTATCATAAAAATGTAAGTTATTTATTCATGACATTTTGTCTCATAATATTTTTTTTATTATGTCTTTTTAGATGGAAATCATTTGATAAAGTAGCTATTACAATAAGAAACATGGTGTAGCTTTCGAAATTGATTTATCTTAACCCTAAAATTTTTAGCATGCTTTTTAATTTGCACTACCAGGGTGTTGTACCTCTGACCACGACTAGGTGTTGTTCCTTTGACCAAGTCAAAGGTACAACACACCTGAGTAATTTTTTCATAATTCAATTTTTATGTTCTTCTACCACATATTTTTTTAAAAAAATACTTAATATTGGTTGCTTAAATTGTTCAAAGAATTTAAAAAAATAATAAATGAATAAGTTCAAACTGACTTTATCAATCCTCAGTGAAGCAGTTCAAACCTATCGCCCCTTATCGTTCCACTTGAAATTGTAAGGCCTCATCGAAAAGCTCGTGCAAGGAAAATGTCAAATAGGGAACGGCCTCGTATCCTGACAGATATTCCTGAAAAGCTAATTATTGAAGGTGAAAAAAAAACGAAAGCACCACCCTAAACGTAAGACACCACATACAAATAAACCCCTTCAAAAAAAAAGTGGTAAAAATAAAGAAAATTATGACAGTTCACATTCTAATACTGACACCGAAATTTCTTCAGAAGAAAGTGACGTTGATCTGTCTAAAAAATGTCGACATGTGACCAGCAACAATTTGAAAAATATGATTTGGAAGAAGGAAATTTTATACTTGTTAAAAATAAAAGTAAAAAGACAATTACATATTTAGTCGCAGAGATTTGTACTATTAAATGTCGAATGTCTAAGATCCAATATTTGAAAAAAAAAACAAACTTTAAGTGACATGTTTACGCGAGAATATAAAAATTTGTATGATATTAATGATAAGGCATTGTGGCTAAACTTCCATACCCTACTATTGCTAGTGGATCTGCTTGACAGTTCAAACGTTTATCAATTGGACTGGATTTTTAAGCATATTAAGCATAACATAATACCAATAATAGCTTTTTATTATGCTTACATCCATGTCCTGTATTTATTAAACTTACAATTAATTATAATATTACTCAATAAAAAATTTTTTCTGCACTGCTGTGTTGTTTTTACGTGGTCAGAGGTACAACACCCCATGGTCAACGGTACAACTACATGTTGTACCTTTGACCACTGAACGATAATTTTTTTAAAAAATAATAAAAAATATTAAATGTAAAGCTAGAACCTTGAAAAAATTAAATATGATAAGCAATAGAATACTAATTACAATGAAATAAAAAAAATGAATTTAGATTTAATATTCAAGCCAAAAGAAATTCAATTTTGCGAAGTGGTCAAAGGTACAACACCTTCCCCTATATATACATATATATATATATATATATATATATATATATATATATATGTATGTATATATACACACACACATATACGTGTAACGATAATTCCTAATATCTTAGGATAATAACATTTTTATCTCATATTTTGAAATCTCAACATGTACCTATATTCTTTAGTTGGTTAAACGCTCAGCAGAAATGTGGAGCGTATGAAAAAAAGTTCAAGCCTAATCGCCGGTTTTATGTACAGAAACAATTCTATTCTTAATAACGGTTAAAGGCATCGCATTGAACATTTTTTCATTCCACTATCCGGGTTATAATATCTACCAAAAAAAGTGTTCATGTCAAGGGGTTTGTTACTCGAAGTTTCATTTATTTATGCTAATTTTCATCAAAATAAGGCTGTCGAGGGGCAAGTTTACAAAATCAAGGGAGAAGTGCGTTTTGATGATTGAGTTATCAGTTGCTCGAAATATGCAGGGTTTTCTGTCTGAGGAAAACCATATTCTATACTCTTAGAACTAAAAATAAACATTTTTAAACAAAACAATCGTCAGGCTAATAATATTGAATCGCTAAACTTAATAAACTTAAATTCATTTCATGAATTCCGAAACTCAGCAATAAATTTAAAATTTAATAAGTGTCCCCCTCATTTTCATAACTCTATATCCATTCATTAGAGGATTCCAAGGGTGTTAGTCATTCACAAAAACAAAACAAAACAATAGATAAAAAAAGTTGTTCCTTGGGGAATGGAGTACCGGTTTGCTGGATACCTGCTGGTAGAAGCAAGCCTGGCCGATACTGGGCTGAAGCTAACGGTACCTGCTCCATCAGGAGGACCAGTCCTAGGCTGATAATATCCTCCTCGCTGTCATCTGGTATCTACTGTCTATCTGCGGTAGCTCTTTCTAGGGTCAAGATTGGGCATATTGTATTCACGGTTGCAAAAACAGTGTAATAACCGTCAAAAGTAATTTTCGATTCCATTTGTATTCCGGTTATTATTTATTTAATTGTTAAAGTTCACTTTTACATAACAACAACTTTTGGAACGGGTTTTCTAACCGGGATAGGCCTTATGGCTTTTCTTTTATCGAAAGAAAATCCGTCGCCCCTAGTAGGGGTCGAAACCATGTTTTCAGGAAGGAGTGTATATGCCTTAACACTCATGGCCACCGGGCCTCCAAAATCGGTCTACCCTCCTTTTGAGATTTCTTTTTTTCGGCGAATCAACAAATAGGCTATTAGCGCTGGACTATCTACAGGTTGCCACCCATATATAACGCCAACAGCTCATGGTCACCCATTCGGGTACAGGCCATGCCCGACGTTCCTTAACTTCGGTGATCAACGGGAACCGGTGACCATTTAACGTGGCTATTGTCGTTGTACGGAACTAAATATAATGTTATTTTTATTTCTTTAATGTTTTTTTTTTTCACTCTAGAATTGCAATTAAATTATGATATTGAGAGATAATCTCGGCTCTGTATATACCGATAATAAGCTTATTAAATTTCACAATTTTTGTGAGATTTGGCAGTCTGCAGAATTTTGTTTGGAAGAGTAGCCATTTTCGAAAAGTTGTCGGTAACCAGTAGCTTTTATTCGATTATACTTTTTAAATTGATATTGTTTTGAATGAGATACTTGTGAACATTGGATGTGCATTAGCCTTTTCAGCGATGGGCTCGGAGACAAAATTTCACTCAGGTGACCTGTAATAAGCTGCAGTAAAAAATATGTGTACACCACACATAAATTTAGAGCTACGACTCAGATTCTCGTATATAGCCACCTGCCAGAGTTGTTGCCATTTCTCAGCAACGTTGCGTAGTTCACCATATTGCTTATGTATGTGCTTAGTTATGCTTCTGCGTGACGGTATATTGTTTGCTATTATCTCTGCTAGAATGGACTTAATTTGTGGCTATTCGCGGGATTGAATTTCTTTAAAGTTTCCCTCTTCTTGAGTATAGTTTATATCGCGCTCTGGACGAGTTTTTGCCAATTATTGGTCTAAGGAAGTATACATTTTCCTGGTCAATGTATCACCGAAAGACAACTAATAGCTATTTTATTTTTTCTTAAATAAGAGTAACACTCAGGTTTTCTAATCTCCTTCATCACACTTCATCATAAAAATACGGAATCCTGAAGTTTATTAAGCTTGTTTATTAGTGTTGTTTATGAATGAAAGCGACCATTCATTGATGAATTACGGTTCATGACTCATTGCAAGGCTAGCAGTCATAGCGTGAAAACGCCGTGTGAAGTGACCAACGGGCACGTATTCTCTCAATTCACTCACTGGAAACGAGATATTTTTCTTACAATTCTTCTACGTGGTAAAATGCACTCTATAAAACGTTGACACAAAAATGGAATACCTTAAGCCCAATTCATTATATGAAAAAAAAGTATACAAACTCGCCATTTTCTGTCAAATAAATATATTTAAATTTTATTTGTACATTGTATAACATATATTTCTTAATATTAGACCTTGCACAGAACGAAACCAATATTTCTGAAGCACATTTTTCTCCAACTGTGGTGGTTCTTTGGATGTTCAAGCCTAAATCTATCGCGCCGGCAATTTCCTCGATTATGCAGCCGTTTTTGTTTTATTTATGTCTATTTGTTTATTGTATCACTCAATCAACTCCTCATGTAACCAGAATTTAAATATTTGAATTTAGATGAATGTCGAACTTGTGAAGAAAACCAGTTTTGGGGAACCCAAATGTTTTCCCTCTTTTCTAGAAATCGTGGGGTCTGCTTTTACTTAATATCCTAAGCCAAAATACGTCTAGAAAGTTTACCGAAAAACTTATTATCACGAAATATAAGTGCTAAGATTTTTATTCTTACATTTTTTGTTTTAGGCAAACTACTTACTTGCCAAATATCAAAACCGTATCACGCTTGTAGAAGGTAGTGCGAGAATAGGCAAATCTCTCTCTCTCTCTCTCTCTCTCTCTCTCTCTCTCTCTCTCTCTCTCTCTCTCTCTCTCACACACACACACACACACACCAGCTGCTCCACACAATCTACATCTCGTACAACAACATGTACTACATACTGGAAGTCGAGAAGATGTTTCGAGCGTCAAAGACCCCACCCATTGACAGTTGAGAGGTTTCTGGAGACGGTCGTGACGAAAGATAGAAATAGCAAATCTATAATGTTTCTGGTTATTTAAGAAACCGCAACAACCTAACAACCGGAACCATCTTCAACCGAGATTTTCTTCTTCTCAGAAATACACATAACCTAGCATTCAGTTACTCAATCTATTATTGTGGATAACGAGAAGAGCTAAGTTGTCATGTAATAAAGTTATTTACTGTAGATGCATTGATTAAATGTATTTATTATAGGTTTATTCATATCAAATTAATTATAGTAGAAAGAATGTTAAATGTTGTCAACAAATGGTATTATTTTGTTGACGGTTGGGTGCGATGTGACCAATGTTTACATATATGTACCTATGGTAGTGAAATAGCTCAATTTCAAAAGCTGAAACATAATCATATATATATATATATATATATATATATATATATATATATATATATATATATATATATGTGAGTGTGTGTTCAAGCCCGAAAACTGTGCTTTTTCACGATAGCTTCCTTTAATCTCAGAAAATGTGCTCTGGAATCTTAAAAATTAACCTATAACTGGCACAGATTATGTTTTGATTAGTTTTCTATATTTTATTTATTATCTATTATGTGTCTTCTTCCTATTTCTGTTATTAATATGTATTGTCTCTTAAATAGTAAGCAGACACCTCTTTGTATAGGTCAATGCCCTAAAAACAAAGTATTTAAATTTATGTATGTATTATGTATCTATGTTATATATATATATATATATATATACATAATAAATTTTCAATTTTTTGATATTTTTCTTTTTTCCCCAGGAAGAAATGCAACTTAGCTGACGATGATGACTTCATTTCTTCTCTTTTTTCTTTCTCTGCTCTTCAATCCTCTTCATATTCACAGTAAGTTATGTATAACAATAATTAATTTTCTCTAAGTTTTATGTAGTAAAATACAAGCTTTTTACACTTTAAAAACTCATCAAAAGTTTTCTAGCAGGTATCCATTCTTACCGAGTTTTTGCTTTAAAAAATAAGTTAAATGATAAGTAAATATTTTAACATATATTTTTGGTATTAGTACTAATATTTTTTATGCCAATATGATCCGATGATGAAATACATTGAAATTATGAATCAGTAATTAGCGAGTCGTTAAATTAATAGTAAGTGTGAATCGACGCACCAAAATTAAGAGAATAGTTTGTGTTTGTAGACCTCGTTCGTAAAGTACTAACGCAAGTGAACAAAAATAAATAAAAAAACGAGGACATATACTGGTTACCCTTTACTAGCTAGGATCGGGCTGATGCAGTTTTTTTTTTCAAAAGAAAAACCACCACTTCTAGTGGGAATCGAATCGAAGAACCTCGAGCATGAAGTGCTCACGTCTTAACGCTCACTACTAGCGGGCCTTCAAAATAAGATCTACCCTAATTTTGTTTTGTATGCATTACATCGACAATCTTATTGCCTTATTCTGCGGAATGTGCAGACTGCATAAAATAAAACATATTTTCAAGAAGAACTACATCCATAC